>JBBBDQ010002052.1:565000-575000 GCA_037127315.1 Ascarosepion bandense | reverse complement strand
TATATAAAGGTTTGTGAATGTGTTTATAAATGTGTGTGTCTGTATATAGATGTGTATGTTCACGAATGTCGGTATATAAACATGCACACAAATGTCTATATAAATATGTGTGTGTGAGTGGGGGCAACCACTGTATAAAGAAGTGTGTGCATGTGAGTGCCTGTATATAGATGTGTGCCAATGCCTGTATATAAATATCTGTGTTAGTGTGTGTGTGTGTGTATGCATATAGATGTGTGTGTGTGTGTGTGTGGATATAAATATCCCTCTGTGAGTGCATATAGACAAACAAAATTGTGAAACCAATAAAATGTAAACACAAATTCTACTCTAGCAGCTTCTTTTCTCGCACGTCCCTCCTGTGGAATTCCCTTCCATTTACTTGCTTCCCCAACAGCTACAATCTCCAAGAATTTAAATGTAAAGTCAATAGTCACCTCCTATCTCACTAACCTGCATCCTCTCTCTCATGCTCCATTCTCCGTCCACTCCACTTTCATCAGTATTCTTATCCTTCTCTTACCCACTTCCTGATACCCCATATAACCTGTCACTCTTTCTCATAACTTTCTTCCTATGTGACCCCCTACAAAACAGTGGCAGTAAAATGCCTTGCTTGGGGCTATATGGTTATAAAAAAAAAATTCTATACTGTTATAATGTGGATATAAAGTGGGGGATCAATTCTAGATTAAAATAAATATAAAATGATCCCTCACTTTATGGCCACAGTCAAATTTCTCTTACCCACTTCATGACACCCCCTATAACCTGTCAGTCTTTTGCATAACTTTCCTCCTATATGAGCCCCAGCAAAACGGTGGCAGTAAAATGCCTTGCTTGGGGCGGTGTGTGTGTGTGTGTGTGTGTGTATATATATATATATATATATATATATAGAGAGAGAGAGAGAGAGAAAGAGAGAGAGAGTGCAAGTATGTATGCATGTAGATATCTGTGTGTGAGTGAGTCCATATGTAGATATTTTTGTGCATGTGACTTTGTGTAAAAATTCAGATATCAATAAACTGTATCTGTTAAAAGAGGACACAAATCAAGATGAAAGGAAAATGTTTCTTTACACACACAGTTTGTCCAGCGAAAGGAAGATAACACTGTTCACTGAGAGGGGATAGACCAGGGGGGGAACAGGCTTTACAAACGATGACGACAAAAATATACAAATACACTTGACATCTGACATCATACAATGATTAACAACCCCTATTTCTACATTTGGAAGAAAATCAATGTTACAAATTCAAGCATCTCAAAAATACAAAAATGGATATTTTGGAGGGTTTATTTTCTCCCCACCCCACCTAATTAACCCTCTAACATGGTCGTGTGATATCTGATATTATCTATAATCACAGAAGATATTTAAGTAGAATTATTGTATTTTCTTGTAGTTTGTTCAGATTTAATAAAGTTTTATTACAATTATATTTTTGTTATTTTCCAAAATAGGGTTTGATGACCGTGTTAATAATACTATTGCCATGACTGTGTTCCAGGGTTAAAACGTTTAATGCAGTACCTTCTATAAAAGGTAGCAAGAGAAAGTGAGAAGAAATACTGAGTGTAAACTGCAAGAAAACTGAATGTATGGTCATCAGTAAAAAGAAGACCCTAAAATGCCAACTACAGGTCAGAGAAATTAAAATATAACAAGCAAAGAAACTTAAATACCTGGAAGCAATCTGACAAAAGACGAAAGTGCGACATTGAGATCCAAAGATGCATTGGTATGGCCAAGGACGCATTTTATAATCATGAATACAAAGAAAGGGTTTTAATTATCTTCTAAGTTCCTCTCTCTCTACAAGGTGTAAACAATCATGGCTCTCCACAAATTCCAAATGGTGTTGATGTGAGCCTGGCTAAACTCAAGATATATAGAACATCCGAGGCTTATGGTCACATCATGTTTAAAAAGATGTTTTCTTGTCGGATCTATTCAACTTATACAGTGAAAAAATTCTGAGAGAAATAAAATCCTTGCTAGGATTCGTCATTGGAAGCCACAACCTCCATAACGTAAAATATGCGGATGAGACAGTGCTGATAGCAGACACAGAAAAAATAAAAATGCACTGCCTCCTACAAAAGGTATCAAAAGAAAGCGAGAAGAAAAAAAACTAAGCTTCAAGAAAACGGAATGTATGATCATCAGTAAAAAGAAGACTCCAAAATGCCAACTAAAGGTCGGAGAAACTAAAATAAAACAATTAAAGAAATTACTGGAAAATTGTTCTGACAGAAGATGGGAAGTATGACACTGAGGTCAGAAGACGCATTGGCATGGCCAAAGACGCATTTCAAAAGCTAACCAAAATATTGAAAGATAAGAAAATCTCATTGGAAACAAAGAAAAGAGTACCTGGACTACTATGTGATACCTATCCTTCTGTATGACAGCAAATATTGAATGATTCCTTCAAGGATGAAGGAGAGGCTTGAGGCACCAGAAATATGGTTCAACACAAGGATGATGAGGATATCACTCACCAAGCACATAAGCAATGACAAGGTGTTGGAGAGGATACAAAAGAGAAAAAAAATTATATTTAACATCAGTAAGAGACAGTTGAAAATCCTCGGACATGTAATGAGGAAGGAAGGTTTGGAGAATCAGATACTCACAAGACGGATAGAAGGAAAGAGAGACAAGAGAAAGTATGGCCAAGGACACATTTTATGAACATGCATACAAAGAAAGAGTCCGGTTTTTAATTATCTTCTAAGTTCCCTCTCTCTACAAGGTGTAAACAATCATGGCTCTCCACAAATTCCAAATGATGTTGATGTGAGCCTGGCTAAACTCAAGATATATAGAACATCCGAGGCTTACGATCACATCACATTTAAAAAGATGTTTTCTTGCCGGATTTATTCAACTTATACAGCAAAACAATTCTGACACGGTGCTGATAGCAGACACGAAGAAGAAAATGCAGGACCTCCTACAGAAAGTAGCAAGAGAAAGCAAGAAAAAAGGAATGGGCATATACTTCACGCAAACGGAACGTATGGTCATCGGCAAAAAGAAGACCTCCCCCCCAAATTCCAACTACAGGTCTGAGAAACTAAAATAAAACAAGTAAAGAAATTTAAATAACTGGAAATTATTCAGACAGAGGATGGGATGTGTGACACTTCAAAAGCTAACCAAAGTATTGAAAGATAAGAAAATCTCATTGGAAACAAAGAAAAGAGTACCTGGACTGCTATGTGATACCTATCCTTCTGTACGACAGCAAATATTGAATGATTCCTTCAAGGATGAAGGAGAGGCTTGAGGTACCAGAAAGATGGTTCAACAGAAGGATGATGAGGATATCACTCACCAAGAACATAAGCAATGACAAGGTGTTGGAGAGGATGCAAAAGAGAAAAAAAATTTATATTTAACATCAGTAAGAGATAGCTGAAGTTCCTGGGACATGTAATGAGGAAGGAGGGTTTGGAGAATCAGATACTCACAGGATGGATAGAAGGAAAGAGAGACAAGAGAAAGCAGCGTGAGATATATTGGTGTGCTTGAGCAAATGGAGGGTGCAGCAGGGTTTTGGAGAGAAAGTTTTGTTTAATGGCATATCAACACCTCTGTGGGTTATTTAATGCGAAAATGGTAGGGTTTGTAGGGATTTTTTTTTTAATGTTCAGTTATAGTAAGAAGTTTAGGCAGATTTTGATGAAAATTTTTTTATTTTAGAAAACTGAAGATGTCTTCTAGTTTTGTATTCAAAAATGTATAGCTGGTAATTTTTTTTTACTTCAAAAATGTGTTATGGTAATTTTTTTTCCTTCAAAAATGTATATTTTTATATAAAAGTCTATTCTTATGTATATATTTCTATAAAAGTCTATTTTTATACTTTCATAGTGTTTTGACCCAAGTTTGTGGGGGTTAACTATTTGCTCATAGCCGGGACCCGAACAGGTGCTACCACTCCAGGTCAGGGTGAACCTGGGAACAACGGCAATTAAGAGTTGGTTCCATGCTACTCACAACCTGCCAATCAGAGGCTCTGTTGTCGGATGCAGTTCACTGTCATACCCAGGAACATTTGATAAAGATATCAAGAGAAAAAATTTTAAGAGCGACAAGAGACAGGAGCAAGTGGAGGCCCATGATTGCCTACTTCTTGAAGGGATGCAACAAATGAAGAAGATACATTTTAAAAATTATTATCGACATTGTTTGGAATGTTGTCTTCACTTTGATTGCCATATTGTTATGTCGCCAAGTATAAATGAATAACTCAACAACAGAATCAGAAATATAAGTTGTATTCCGCGGAAAGACGGTTAGTATGTACAGAAGTGATTAGTAATATTTACAATAGAAAGATACAAGAGTCCAATCCGTCATAAGACGTGTGTATATGTGATTACTTCCGGTACGCCACCGGAAGTGTGACTAACTTTTCACTGACTCACACTGACTCTTCAGTAACTCATTAGAGACTCTCAAGTGACTCTCTACGACTCCCTTGTAGAGAATCCACCATTGCTATATATAGCAATGGGAACAGTCCATTTGTAGTCAAATAGGAGCGGCGCCCTAACACATATTCAGAACGTTTTGGCTGTTGAATGTTCCGGCCTTCTTTAGGTGTTTGATAAGCGTTGGTTGGATGGAATGTTTTGACCCAAAGAGCTGCAAGTTCAATACTTGGCAACAGCAGTGGCGAACAAAAACTTAAAAAGTTTAGTTAAATGAAGGTAGCTAAAAATATCCAGAAAGGACATGAATGAGAAAAAAACTACTCCAGTGATTGAAGTAAATGGTTTGGTTAAAAAATCTTCTGGTCTGAAGAAAGCCACTGACTGACATAAGTGTGTCCTCTTCTGATTCTTGATAAGACAACCTCTTCCTTCTGGGGGAGCATGAGACCAAGATGTCTTTTTCCTAGAATGCTTTGGTTGATTTTGTTTAGTGGCATATCAACCTCTATGGGTTATTTAATGCCAAAATCTAAATATTTGGATTGGTTTGGTTGGCTGATTTTGTTTAGAGGCATATCAACCTCTATGGGTTATTTAATGCCGAAATCTAAATATTTGGATTGGTTTGGTTGGCTGATTTTATTTAGTGGTATATCAACATCTCTATGGGTAATTTAATGCTAAAATAAAAATAATTGAAACACAATTGTATGCCTTCAAATCCAGATAAAATGTATTGTTGGTCATGTATTGTCGGTCTCTTCTTATAAAATTGCTGGTATTTTGTACTATAAAGTTTTATTTTTATACTCTCATATTATTTTTGTTTGGAGGAGGGCTCACTATTTGCCCATAGTTTGGGCCCTCTACCACCCTAGGTCAGGATGGACCTGGGGACATCAGCAATTAAGTGGTTGTTTCAGGCTCCACAAAATCTCTTGATCAGAGGGCTTGCTGCAGGATGTAGTTTATCATCAAACTCAGGACTTCTCTGAGAATAAGTTTAATGTCAAACTTTGTTTTTACAGCTATGGAAAGTCTCATAAACGCTAATTTTTTTCAAAGAAAAACAAATAAAATCTACAGTTTGTATTAAAAAATAAATTTAAAAAAAACTCGCAAAACTTCTGTACTTACACCAAAAACAAGAAAAAAAAAATTAAATTAAAAAAAATTATGCTCTCAAAAGCCGCAGGCCACTCAGTAGACGGTCAAATAATTACAATTTGACATAAACTTTAACACTATCTCCTGTTCTTTTCGATTTACCTGATTGTAATCCTATTTAACTAAGACCTGCTAAAAAGCAAGATCGGAAAGAACCGGTTTCTAATGAATGAAGCAGTCTTAGCGAAAAGAACGAGAAAAAAAGCAAGATGAGAAAAAAAAAAGACATTAAACAAAAGGAGAAGAAACAAAACCAGATGAAATGCTCAATGACGACAAACCCGACAAAACAAGTAGCTAACGTTAAAAACAAATAAAGCAGACACCAAAGTGCTTGCTATATGCTTTTGAATAACTACAAAATTTCAGGCTTAAATACAAACGAGAGAGAGAGAGAAGAGAGAGGGAAGAAAAACTGAAGAAGCTTATCATTTTTAGAGATGCTTATAAACATCTAAGTGCATTTGCTCGGCAATTAGACAGATGTCGGTGATCAGGTAGAAATGGAATTTTAATGGACATCTTACTGTCAGTGTGCACACGAGAACTTTAGCAATCAGGCTTGACTTTTCTTAATGCTCGCATAAGTACGAGAAAGAATTTACAAAGACTGTTTTAAAATGGTGACATGTCAACAACACGAACTATAATGGTGAAAAGTAATTTCTCTTACATGCGAAGCTTTTTAGCAAATTTAGACATTAATTTAAATGGCTTGCGTATCTATAACATATAATTAGACGAAAAGAATTTCCTCAAACGTATTTCAATGAATTCAACTGGCAAAGTCTGCTCATTTAATACATTTTCTTTGGCATTAAAAATGTAAATGCAATGCCAATCGTTAACCTCTGTTTTCATGATTATTATTTTTATTCTCACTCTTATAATATTCTTCTTTTTTTCTCATTCTTTCATGCTCGTTAACCCTTTGCGTCTTAGTGACTTTACTGCCTTGAATGGAGTGACATGAATAAAAAAAAATTCTAGTTTGTGTATAACTTGCCGCAGATTCAGACCGAATTTATGAAGAAACTGTTCAAAGTTCGTGTTTGTGTTTTTTTTTCTCTCGAGTACTTTCCAACTAGGATGTGTGTTGTGGTGCAGTGGATATCAACTCAGAACGACAAATTGAGGAGCCGAGGTCGAATTCCAGTTGAATTCCTTGCAGTCACTTATGCACAAATACTCTTGGGAAAGGTATTAATCCATCTCTTCCCTCCAGTTATGGGTTAAATAATAGGACAGAACAGATTAGGTTTTATAGCCTTGGCTGGCAACCGGTCTACTGCAGAAAGTGATGGTAACCTACTGTGGGATAATCTTCTGCCCAGTCAGTCATGTCTCTTTCAAGACATGATTGCCCAAGTGTGTATCACATATGGCACTTAACTGACTGATTGACTTTTTAACTATTATTATCAAGAAACACAACGTTATCAGCTACAACAAGAAAATGTTTTTGTTTTTCTTATTTATACAATTTATTTTTGGACTATTGTCCTCATCTTTGTTGTTGTTATCACAACGTTTCGACCGTTGGGCTCTCTTTCATTGATTTTTCTGTTTGAATTTCTGGGAAGATGTAATGTGTAAAAAATAAAAGATGTGATGTGTAAAAGATGCAAAAGATGTGATGTGTAAAAGATGCAAAAGATGTGATGTGTAAAAGATGCAAAAGATGTGATGTGTAAAAGATGCAAAAGATGTGATGTGTAAAAGATGCAAAAGATGCGATGTGTAAAAGATGCAAAAGATGCGATGTGTAAAAGATGTAGAAGTTGTATAAAAAATGTAAGGTGTAAAATATTATAAACTCAGTAAATATTGGCATTATCTAAAAAAAAAATTCAGAAGACAAAAAGTTGCACTTCATAAACTCATAAAATCCAGGTAGTATAAATATCAAATGGCTAATTACAATGAGAAACGAGGAAAGTTGGAATGAATCCCAGTTGAAGAGGTCACTTAATTTGCATCAAAAATCCCCCCGCCCTCGTTGTATTGAATTTACCTCACAAGCCCTAACTAGCCAGAGACAGACGCATACTTGATCTACGATCAAGGTGGCATAGATTAAATGCACTTGCTTTAATTACACGATATGCGCGTAACGGTAAGTATCGCATGCAATTATCCGTAAGGGATAAGAGAATTGACGAGTGGGTCAAGGTGTTCCCTGAGGGCTGCAAGTGATTGCAGGAGGAGAATAGAGAAAATATATTCACGCCCGGCGAGTCTGTGAAAGCAGGGCAGCTTGTGGCATCAGCTCCAGTTGGCTCAGGCAGAAGATGCGGTTGCAGGAAGGAGAGTCTGCCTTGCTAACGGAAGAGAATTTTGGTGGGGTGGGCAGAGACTGGAATGGGGAGATGTGGATAGTCAAGACATCGATAATCCAAGCACGGTGCTGAGTAGCCAACGAGCAGTGACAACTATAATCAATCCGGGAGGAGAGGGGGTGGGGGTTTGGTCAGAACGCAGATGCAGTTTCACAACAGCTAATGACCAAAATAACAGAAATTAATTAGCGGTTGGTAATTAGTTCTTTAATTTCGGAAAAGCTGTATTTTATGCCACCACAACAACGACCAATAAATAAAGCAATCTTGTTTTTGTGGGGTGCTGAAAAATATTTCTTTTGTAGGAATATACATTAGGTTCCAGAGGTGTGTGTATAGGGTGGGGTGGGGAGGAATGTCCTCACCTTTTGTTTTAAAATAAGAGCGTGGAAAACTTTTGCACAAAGGGGAGGGTGCTGAAAGGTTCTTGTTCTGACCCACTACGCTACCTCTACTCCTGTTCAAAATACTGAGAAGGAGCATGAAACATTAGATTTGAACGTGTACCTGGAGTTATACATTTAAAATGTTGTCCATAAATCAATGAAGATGAAGAAGATAGTGTCAGAAAATGCTTGTTAACCTGAATGGTTAAAATATAGTCAAGAATAACCTTCTTGGTTAGTATATTTTTTTACCCAATACAAGGCCTAAGAAGCACTCAAGGTAGCAGGTTACTACATGGACTTATATTAGCAGAGGAACAAACAAGCATTAGGAGTATAGAAATGAAGTCAACTTTAGAAGGAACAGGAAACCCAATCCTAAAGAGGAACCAAGGTGACATAAACTTCTAGTCTTGTTCAAAAGACTGAGGAGGAGTGTGAACTGGACAATTGGCAAACCTATTGACTCCTATTTGTGGAGTAAAAATAAAATGAAGTAATTATTGAATAAAATTTCATAGTTTAGGCATTTCATAGTACAGACATAAGGAATAGAGCCGTGAAGCAATAAAAAAATATATAAGTAAATCAGAAACCCAATCCGAAATTAAAAACAAGGGATTAACCACCACACCTGTTCAAAAGACAGGCAAGAAGCGTGAAATATTAGATGTGTATGTACACATGCATCTAAACTATCAGAACTTTGTCCGTACATAATGATGGTGGAGTGGGCTTGGTCAGAAAATACAAATGAAAACAGCTAAAATATTGTTAAAAACACAACTTTCTTGGTTTAATATGGATTTTAATTTTTAAACAATATTTAATTAATGTACATCTGAAATTGAATCTTATACAATATTATAGAGACACTAATGTATTGGGTGATATAAAAACCAACTTGACTGGAGTTTGTGAATAATGAATTTACTGCAAATATTTAATTAATATGAATTTGATTAGCTCAGCAATTTTCATAGCTTAATTAACTGCATCACCCAGGAGTTCATTATGCAATATATTTTGAGCATTTTTGTAATTACATTTACATAAAAACAATAAAAATGAAGATATGAGGAAAAACAGTGGAATAATCATAGAGAGATAGATAGATGAACAGACTGAGATAGATAGATAGATAGATAGATAGATAGATAGATAGATAGACAGACTGAGATAGATAGATAGATAGATAGATAGATAAACAGACTGAGATAGATAGATAGATAGATAGATAGATAGATAGATAGATAAACAGACACAGATAGATAGATAGATAGATAGATAGATAGATAAACAGACAGATAGATAGATAGATAGATAGATAGATAGATAGATAGATAGATAGATAGATAGATAGATAGATAAACAGACAGAGATAGATAGATAGATAGATAGATAGATAGATAGATAGATAGATAGATAGATAGATAGATAGATAGATAGATAGATAGATAGATAGATAGATGAACAGACTGAGATAGATAGATAGATAGATAGATAGACAGACTGAGATAGATAGATAGATGAACGAATGAGATAGATAGATAGATAGACAGACTGAGATAGATAGATAGATAGATGAACAGACTGAGATAGATAGATAGATAGATGAACAGACTGAGATAGATAGATAGATAGATAGACAGA
>JBBBDQ010002052.1:490000-562500 GCA_037127315.1 Ascarosepion bandense | reverse complement strand
CCGAGATAGATAGATAGACAGATAGATAGATGAACAGACCGAGATAGATAGATAGATAGATAGATGGACAGATAGATAGATAGATAGATAGATAGACAGACAGAGATAGATAGATAGATAGATAGATGAACAGACCGAGATAGATAGATAGATAGATAGATAGATAGATAGACAGACCGAGATAGATAGATAGATAGATGAACAGACTGAGATAGATAGATAGACAGATAGGAAAAGATCCAGAATGCTGTATCTTTCTCTGAGCTTATGCATATAACTGCACTGCCTAACACTGGGACTGAACTCAGTTTCCACAAAACCAGATGTGCTTTACTTATATGTTCGTCCCTTGTGTCACAGAAGGTCGTGATTATTTTAGGCCAATATTTGTCTGTTCTATCTCAAAGTTTTCTAAATAGTACTAATATCCACACTTGGCCTACTGATCTCATGATTTAGTTTATGCAGTGATTTCTTTAAATGCCTCATTTGATTTTGTGTCTAATTTTACTTCATTCCATATACATTAGCCTTCCATCTTTCTGAATGCATTTTATGTTATACACAATTATGAAGTTTTTACCTGGATTGCACCTTCCTGAATTCCCAGCCCCCTTTTTTGAGGGAAGTTACTCTGGAATGTCATCAGCAAAAGAAAAATGAGCGAGGCAATGAGGTAGGAAGTAAGGGTCAGGAATGAAATAATTTAATGTACCAAAAAGTGGTTATTAAAGGGGGGTGGCACCGAGGGGGCAGCAACCACGAGGACTAATCTTAGAATGTAGAGGAACTCCTGTAAAGTAGGAAAAGTACTCGTCACTTCGCATCTTCTGTCATTTCTGGTGTGATCTCACTTAGCCTGTCTGCTCTGCGCTCATTCCAGTTCCATTCCTGAATGTTCCTTTGCTTTGGCGGGAGTGGGCGGGGGGTCAATGGATGCCAGGTCACCAAGTGCAGATTTCTCACCTAGTCTAACACTTACTTAACAACCTCCCACCTTCCACCCTTGGCTGAATGAAAGAAAGAGTAAATGTAATATTAGGTGTTTCACCTGCTTCAATTTAGCACTCAGATTTGAGTAAGACTGAGAGAATGTAGAAGTAATGAGAGGAAGAGAAAAAAAAAGAAAAAGAAAAGGAAAGACGAGCCTATAAAAGAGGGGAAAATGTAAAGAGAGCAAGAGAATGATAACAAGTGAAGGAGAAAGAGAAAAAACAGCAATAAAATTGAGAGAGGAGAATGAGAAAAAATGATAAAGAGAGGGAAAGTAATGAGTAAGAGAGAAAAAAATGAAAAGGAACAAGCCGGTAAGAGAGAGTGAAATAGCTAATAGAGTGAAGAGAGAGAGAGAGAGAGAGAGACAGCGAGAGAGAGAGAGAGAGCCGAGTAGCGAGAGAGAGAGAGAGCCGAGTAGCGAGAGAGAGAGAGAGAGAGCCGGTAGCAAGAGAGAGCCGAGTAGCAAGAGAGAGAGAGAGAGCCGAGTAGCAAGAGAGAGAGAGAGAGCCGAGTAGCAAGAGAGAGGGACAGAGAGAGAGAGAGCCGAGTAGCAAGGAGAGAGAGAGAGAAAGAGAGACAGCCAAGTACCAAGAGGGAGAGAGAGAGAGAAAGAGAGACAGCCAAGTACCAAGAGGGAGAGAGAGAGAAAGAGAGACAGCCAAGTACCAAGAGGGAGAGAGAGAGAGAAAGAGAGACAGCCAAGTACCAAGAGGGAGAGAGAGAGAGAAAGAGAGACAGCCAAGTACCAAGAGGGAGAGAGAGAAAAAGAGAGACAGCCAAGTACCAAGAGGGAGAGAGAGAGAAAGAGAGACAGCCAAGTACCAAGAGGGAGAGAGAGAAAGAGAGACAGCCAAGTACCAAGAGGGAGAGAGAGAGAGAAAGAGAGACAGCCAGGCGTGCAAGAGGAGAGAGAGAGAGAAAGAGAGACAGCCAAGTACCAAGAGGGAGAGAGAGAGAGAAAGAGAGACAGCCAAGTACCAAGAGGGAGAGAGAGAGAGAGAAAGAGAGACAGCCAAGTACCAAGAGGGAGAGAGAGAGAAAGAGAGACAGCCAAGTACCAAGAGGGAGAGAGAGAGAAAGAGAGACAGCCAAGTACCAAGAGAGGGAGAGAGAGAGAAAGAGAGACAGCCAAGTACCAAGAGGGAGAGAGAGAGAAAGAGAGACAGCCAAGTACCAAGAGGGAGAGAGAGAGAGAAAGAGAGACAGCCAAGTACCAAGAGGGAGAGAGAGAGAGAAAGAGAGACAGCCAAGTACCAAGAGGGAGAGAGAGAGAGAAAGAGAGACAGCCAAGTACCAAGAGAGAGAGAGAAAGAGAGACAGCCAAGTACCAAGAGGGAGAGAGAGAGAAAGAGAGACATTGTGCAAAGAGGGAGAGAGAGAGAAAGAGAGACAGCCAAGTACCAAGAGGTAGAGAGAGAACAGCCAAGTACCAAGAGGGAGAGAGAGAAAGACAGCCAAGTACCAAAGAGGGAGAGAGAGAGACTGCCAAGTACCAAGAGTGAGAGAGTGTGCTGAGTAGTGAAAGTGAGAGAGATTGCCAAGTATCTAAAGTCGAGAGAGGGAGAGCTGAGTAGCAAGTAATAACAGTGAAAGAGAGACACAGTCAAGTAGCAAAAGTGAGAGAGAGTCAAACAGCAGAGTAGCAAGAGTGTGAGAGAGACAGCTAAGTAGCAGTAGTGAGAAAGAGAGAGAGAGAGTGCTGAGTAGCATGAATGAGAGAGCAACCATTGAGAGGAAAGAATGACGAGAAAAACTGTGAAGATTCTTTCTATAAACATTCCTTCTTTCCTGTTTAAGATTGGGTTTCTGATTCCTTCTAAAGTGTGCTTCAGCTCTACTTCTAACGTCTTCTCCCTGGTCTTTTGAACAGGAGTAGAGGTTTATCCCTTTCTTTCCTGTTTAAGATTGGGTTTCTGATTCCTTCTAAAATCTTCTCATTCTATTTCACCCCGCCCAGTGCATTTCAGTGGCATTGTTAACTTGCTTGGGGTGAAATGATTTAAAAGAAAAGTGCGAATAAAGACAGGGCATTGATTAGAAATCAAAGGTTATTTTGCAAAAAAAATTGTTCTTTTTTGTTTCGGTTCTTTCTCTCCGCGTCCATGTGGGGAATGAATTATTTTCCACCGTGTAATTTCTTGTATGTGTGGTGTGGTGCAGTGGATATCGACTCGGAATGAGAAATCGGGGAACTGAGTTTGAATCCCAGTTGCATTAACTTACATGCAAATCTCCTTGGGAAAGGTATTAATTCATCTATTCTCTCCAGTTATGAGTTAAATAACAGGACAAATTCGGTTCTATAGCCTTGGTTGGCAACTAGTCTACCACAGCAAGTAATGGCAACCTATGGTGGGATAATCTTCTGCAGAGTGAGTTATGTCTCAAAAAACACATCATCACCCAACCATGTATCATGTATGACACTTAACTGACTGATCTGGATAAAAGAATTGAATAGCAGGACAGATTGGGATCTATAGCCTTGGATGGCAACCAGTCCACCGCAGAAAGTAATGGCAACTTAGTGTGACATAATCTTCTGCCCAGTCAGTCATGTCTTGAAAGAGACATGATCACCCGAGCATGTATCACGTATGGCACTTAGCTGACTGAATCTTTTTTTTTGCAGACAAATCTTTGCAAGTCACTCACTGCTCTATTGTAGCAAGATCAAAATTTTTCAGCAATGCCCCAAAACTAGGAAAACACAGGCATTGCTGACTCTGCTTTATCCAAGTCTGAAAATGGTGCCATTTTGAATTGCATTGCCAGAACGGCAGTGACGACACGGTCAGCACTGAGAGATCGCTCACATGCAAGCCGCTCCCCTGCCCCATTCAGTTACCCTGCTATTGGCAACTGCAACAAAATGAAGGAAGGAAAAAAAAATTAAAAAAAATGAAAAGATGCTCATGGACAGTCATGTCCAAGTAGCACCAGTGTGACCTTAATCCTGGACATGGTTCCATATTGCGAAAAACAGTTGCCGATAGAAGAAAAGCAAGTAATTGTTACAGATCAGTTGGAAGATTTAAGCTCTAATTCTAATTGTATTCATGCGAGTCGATTTTGTTTCATTGCAACCATCTTTGTTATTCTTCCAACTTTACACGCACTCATATTACGAATAGACTACAAATTAAATGGATCAAGGTAGGAGTGGGTGGGGGAAGAAAAAAGAAGAGAGAACGGAATGTGAAGATGGAGAGATTAGAGTGAAAAATAGAAAGAAGACAGAAGTGAAGAAAAGGGACAAGGATATAGAGAAAGAGTGAAAAAAAGGAAGAATAAAGAAATTGGAAAGAGAAAGGAAGAGAAGACAAAAATCAAAGAAAGAGAGGAGGAGGAGAGATTAGAGAGAGGGAGAAAGGAGGAGGGAAAGAATGAAAGAAAGAGGTAAAGAGAAATCAGAAAAAGGAAAAAAGAGAGGAGGAGGAAAGAAGTGAATGAAGGGGATGAGGAGAAATTAGAGAGAAAAAGGGAAGAATATAGGGAGAAGAAGAAAGTGGGGTGGGGAAGAGAGAAGTGAAGAAAAGGGATAAGTATATGGAGAAAGAGAGAAAAAGGAAAGGGGAGAGAAAAGATGGAAAGAGATGAGGATCTATAAAAATTACAAAGTAAAACCAGGAAAAAAAAAAAAAAAAGAGAGAGAGAGAAGGAAAGGGAAAGTATATGGAGAAATTATCAAGAAAAAACAAAGAATAAAGAAAGTAAAATGCAAGGCAATTCAAAAATGGCACCAGTTTTGGAGTTAGGTAAAGCAAAAGGGAAGACAGAACTGAAGGAAATGGTAAAAATATGGAGAAAGACAAAGAAAAATGCAGGAGAGAGCGGGGAGAAAGAAAAAAATGCAGAGAGAGAGCGGGGAGAAAGAAAAATGCAGAGAGAGCGGGGAGAAAGAAAAATGCAGAGAGAGCGGGGAGAAAGAAAAAAATGCAGAGAGAGCGGGGAGAAAGAAAAAATGCAGAGAGAGCGGGAGAAAGAAAAAAAAATGCAGAGAGAGCGGGGAGAAAGAAATGCAGAGAGAGCGGGGAGAAAGAAAAATGCAGAGAGCGGGGAGAAAGAAAAATGCAGAGAGAGCGGGGGAGAAAGAAAAAAAAATGCAGAGAGAGCGGGGAGAAAGAAAAAAATGCAGAGAGCGGGGAGAAAGAAAATGCAGAGAGAGCGGGGAGAAAGAAAAAATGCAGAGAGAGCGGGGAGAAAGAAAATGAGAGAGAGCGGGGAGAAAGAAAAAATGCAGAGAGAGCGGGGAGAAAGAAAATGCAGAGAGAGCGGGGAGAAAGAAAAATGCAGAGAGAGCGGGGAGAAAGAAAAATGCAGAGAGAGAGCGGGGAGAAAGAAAATGAGAGAGCGAGAAAGAAAAATGCAGAGAGCGGGGAGAAAGAAAAATGAGAGAGCGGGGAAAAATAAAATGCAGAGAGAGCGGGGAGAAAGAAAAAATGCAGAGAGAGCGGGGAGAAAGAAAAAAATGCAGAGAGAGGGAGAAAGAAAATGTAGAGAGAGGGGAGAAAGAAAATGTAGAGAGAGCGGGAGAAAGAGAAAATGCAGAGAGACAGAGAAAGAAAATGCAGAGAGAGCGGGGAGAAAGAAAACGCAGAGAGAGCGGGGAGAAAGAAAAAAATGCAGAGAGAGCGGGGAGAAAGAAAATGCAGAGAGAGCGGGGAGAAAGAAAATGCAGAGAGAGCGGGGAGAAAGAAAAAATGCAGAGAGAGCGGGGAGAAAGAAAAATGCAGAGAGAGAGGGGGAGAAAGAAAATGGTGAGAGAGCGGGGAGAAAGAAAAATGCAGAGAGCGAGAGAAAGAAAAAATGCAGAGAGAGCGGGGAGAAAGAAAATGCAGAGAGATGGGAGAAAGAAAAATGCAGAGAGAGCGGGGAGAAAGAAAAATGCAGAGAGAGCGGGGAGAAAGAAAATGCAGAGAGAGCGGGGAGAAAGAAAATGCAGAGAGAGCGGGGGAGAAAGAAAAATGCAGAGAGCGGGGAGAAAGAAAATGCAGAGAGAGCGGGGAGAAAGAAAAATGCAGAGAGAGAGAGAGAAAGAAAATCGAGAGAGAGGGAGAAAGAAAAATGCAGAGAGAGCGAGAAAGAAAATGCAGAGAGAGTGAGAAAGAAAATGCAGAGAGAGCGGGGAGAAAGAAAAAATGCAGAGAGAGCGGGGAGAAAGAAAAATGGAGAGAGCGGGGAGAAAGAAAAAAATGCAGAGAGAGCGGGGAGAAAGAAAAATGCAGAGAGAGCGGGGAGAAAGAAAAATGCAGAGAGAGCGAGAAAGAAAAATGCAGAGAGAGCGAGAAAGAAAAATGCAGAGAGAGCGAGAAAGAAAATGCAGAGAGAGCGGGGAGAAAGAAAAATGCAGAGAGAGCGATAAAGAAAAATGCAGAGAGAGCGGGGGAGAAAAATGCAGAGAGAGCGGGGAGAAAGAAAAATGCAGAGAGAGGGGGGAAAGAAATGCAGAGATGGGGGGAGAAAGAAAAATGCAGAGAGGGGGGAGAAAGAAAATGCAGAGAGGGGGGAGAAAGAAAAAAATGCAGACAGAGCGGGGAAAATAAAAAATGCAGAGAGAGTCAGGGAGAAAGAAAAATGCAGAGAGAGCGGGGAGAAAGAAAATGCAGAGAGAGCGGGGAGAAAGAAAATGCAGAGAGAGCGGGGAGAAAGAAAAATGCAGAGAGAGCGGGGATAAAGAAAAAAAAAATGCAGAGAGAGCGGGGAGAAAGAAAATGCAGAGAGAGGGGGGAAAGAAAATGCAGAGATGGGGGAGAAAGAAAATGCAGAGAGGGGGAGAAAGAAAAATGCAGAGAGGGGAGAAAGAAAAAATGCAGACAGAGCGGGAAATAAAAATGCAGAGAGAGCGGGGAGAAAGAAAAAATGCAGAGAGAGCGGGGAGAAAGAAAAATGCAGAGAGAGCGGGGAGAAAGAAAAATGCAGAGAGAGCGGGGAGAAAGAAAATGCAGAGAGAGCGGGGAGAAAGAAAAATGCAGAGAGAGCGGGGAGAAAGAAAAAATGCAGAGAGCGGGGAGAAAGAAAAATGCAGAGAGAGCGGGGAGAGAAAATGCAGAGAGAGCGAGAAAGAAAATGCAGAGAGCGGGGGAGAAAGAAAAATGCAGAGAGCGGGGAGAAAGAAAAAAATGCAGAGAGAGCGGGGAGAAAGAAAAATGCAGAGAGAGCGGGGAGAAAGAAAAATGCAGAGAGAGCGGGGAGAAAGAAAAATGTAGAGAGAGCGGGGAGAAAGAAAAAAAAAATGCAGAGAGAGCGGGGAGAAAGAAAAATGCAGAGAGAGCGGGGAGAAAGAAAAAATGCAGAGAGAGCGGGGAGAAAGAAAAAATGCAGAGAGAGCGGGGAGAAAGAAAAAATGCAGAGAGAGCGGGAGAAAGAAAAATGCAGAGAGAGCGGGGAGAAAGAAAAATGCAGAGAGCGGGGAGAAAGAAAAATGCAGAGAGCGGGGAGAAAGAAAATGCAGAGAGAGCGGGGAGAAAGAAAATGCAGAGAGAGCGGGGAGAAAGAAAATGCAGAGAGAGCGGGGAGAAAGAAAAAATGCAGAGAGAGCGGGGAGAAAAGAAAATGCAGAGAGAGCGGAGAAAGAAAAATGCAGAGAGAGCGGGGAGAAAGAAAAAATGCAGAGAGAGCGGGGAGAAAGAAAAATGCAGAGAGACGGGGAGAAAGAAAAATGCAGAGAGAGCGGGGAGAAAGAAAAAATGCAGAGAGAGCGGGGAGAAAGAAAAATGCAGAGAGAGGGGGAGAAAGAAAATGCAGAGAGAGGGGGGGAAGAAAATGCAGAGAGAGGGGGGGAGAAAGAAAAATGCTATATGCCCTCTCCTCCTACTCTCTCACTCTTTATTACTCTTCCATTTGGAAAAGGTGAGAGAATGGCTGAGGAGAGTAAAAAGATAGAGGGGAAGGCAAAGCTCATGTAGAAAGTACGTGGTGTAACAGACGGAGGAACTAAGTAACTAACCAAGAAAAGAACAAGAAGAATTATTATATGATTTACTAGAAATACCAGTTTTTCCTATTTTCATCTTTTGGTGAATCTTAATTCTTCAGTTAACAAGTTCTCTGACAATAAAAATATCCGTAGAAGTTCTATTGCCTTGTTAAATATTTGAGCTTAAATAACTTGCAATGACAATAATAAATATGAATGCTGGTCACTATTTTAAGAAATAAGGGGGTACAAATAAAAAAACTTTTTATCTTTCTTTTATTGTCTCACAAAGACCAAGTAGTGTCTCTGATATGTCTTTTCCGTCTTTCCACTTGATCAAATTGGAACAGTCCATTATTCATGAGGTATTGGTAGGTTGTAAGGGTCGAGCTAACCAAGGAAAGGACATGCAGAATTGTAAGAGGATTATTATTTATTTAGTTTTACTCTTGGATACAGCCATTGACCAAATTGTTCATCTGTAATTTAATCTAATCTAAACTTATTTATAAATGGAACTTTGTCTGTGTGTGTGTGTGTGTGTCTGTTACCTATAGACTCCGAAATGGCTGAACCGATTTTCTTGAAAATTTACAGTTGTACTACAAGCATCTGTGAGTGTTCTAAGCTAAGTTTTGTGTCGAGGTACCCCCGATAAACATCGAAAATTGATAATTGAAGGAGTGGTCCGATTTTAATCAAATTTGATACACTCACAGACAGAGACATAAGAAACGATATTCAGAAGTTTCAAGGTTGCAGTTCTTACAATAGTGCAGAAAAATCGATTATATATATATATAAAAGGCATGATGTTTGTGTGTGTGTCTGTTTATCTGTCTGTATGTCCTTTATACAAATCCACAATTTTTATCTGATTCTCACCAAACTTTACACAAACATTCTTTAGGCTGAATCTGAGCTCCAGGACCATGGATTAGTTTTAAAGCTTTCATTACACCTGAGCAACGCCGGGCTATACTGCTAGTCTGAGATAAAAGAAAGTCTATCATTAAAAATTATTAAGTATACTGGATCAAAAGAAGTCTATGCACCAACATGATCTTTTGTATTTCTAAGATGGCTGTTGTATGACCTTTTTAATCTCTGCATTCTTCTCAATCATTCCTAGTGCTCCTAATACTACTAGAATAATAAGTCAATTTAAACGTCACATTCTAGTCATTTCTGTTGCTGAATGCTTATATTAAGAGTCTATCAAATGATGTCATGGTATAGATTTTCAAGTTTTCTTTCTCTTAGACTGGCCGTCACCCAAGGCTAGAAAGCCAAATCTACTCTGCTATTTAAGCCATAGCTGAGGATGAAAAAGATATATTCATGCTTTTCCTAAAAGCAATAGTGTGAAGGGAACACAACTGACAGAATGGGATTTGGCTCACCAATTCTGCATCCAGTTTTATTTCATGGCATATCAACACGTGTGGGTTATTTAATGCCAAAAAGGTGCAGTTTTAAGGTTTGTTTTTTTTTAATGTTTGGTATAGTGAGAAGGTTGATTTAGTCAGATTTTGATGAAATTTTTTATTTTTATTTTTCGAAAATTGAAGGTATCTTCTAGTTTTGTGTTAAAAAAAAATGTATTGCTGGTAATAATTTTTTTTCCTTCAAAAATGTATTGTTGGCAATATTTTTCCTTCAAAACTGTATATTTTTCTATAAAAGTCTATTTTTATACTTTCATAGTGTTTTGACCGCAGTTTGGGAGGTTAACTATTTGCCCATAGCTGGGACCCTAACAGGTGCTACCACTCCAGATCAGGGTGGACCTGGGGTAAAAAAGCAATTAAGAGGTGGTTCCATGCTCCTCACAACCTCCCAATCAGAGGCCTTGCTGCCAGATGCAGTTTACTATCAAGCCCAGGATCTTGAATCCAGAGAGTAAAATGGTTGAAATATAATAGACTGAGTGTATATGATGGGGAATAAGAAGGTCCATAATTCATATTAACGTCGATATCTGTGAGGTTAGTAAAGAACAGTCTGAGCATCATTAAACAGATGGATTGCGGTATCTCATGTTTGCTAAGTGTGTTTTGTCATTATCCAAAAACAACGCAGATTTAAATTTCTGAGAATGAAATTGCTATTATTAAATGAGGGAAGCAGCATTGCAACAGGAAAGTATAAAAATTAGAGAGAGAAATGAAAGATGAAAGAGAATGAGAGAAAAAGGCAAACGTGGAGGATGCTAAACGAAAGTGAAAAGACTAAATGGGATAAAAGAAAATAAAAATAAAAGAGAAATGGATTAGAGAAGATGAAATATGAAAAATGAAATAAAGAGGAAAATAAAAAACAGAAAAACGAGAATAAAAAAAGATTGAAGAGAAGAAAAATGAATGATCAATAAGGCAAAAATGAGAATGAAAAAAATAAAAGGAATGAATTTACAGAAAATAGAATAAAAAAGAAAAGAGAATGAAGAAAAAGAAAAAAGGGATTAAGAGGAGAAAAAAAGAAAGTGAAGAGAAGAGTGAAGAAGAGAAAAAAAGAGAGAGAAAGAGAGAAAAGAAGAGTGAAAGCAAAGAAGAAAGAGAGAGAAGAGAAGAAGAAGAAGAAAGAAAAGAAGAAAGAGAGAGAAGAAGAAGAAAGAAGAAGAGAGAAGAAAGAAAGAAGAAAGAGAAGAAAGAAAAGAAGAAAGAAGAAGAGAAAAGAAGAAAGAGAGAAGAGAAGAAGAAAGAAGAAGAAAGAAAGAAGAGAAAAGAAGAGAGAAAGAAGAGAAGAAGAAGAAAGAAGAAGAAAAGAAAGAAGAAAGAAAGAAAGAAAGAAGAAAAGAAAAGAAAGAAAGAGAAGAAAAAAGAAAAAAGAGTAAAGAAGAAAAAAGAAAAAAGAGAGAAGAAGAAAAAAGAAAAAAGAGAGTGAAGAAGAAAAAAGAAAAAAGAGAGTGAAAGAGACAAAATAAGAGAGTGAAAGAGAGAAAAAAGAAAGATTGAAGAAGAGTGGAGAAGAGAAAAGAAAGAGAGGAGAAGAGAAAAGAAGAGAGAGAAGAAGAAGAAGAAAGAAGAAAGAGAGAAGAAGAAAAGAAAAGAAAGAAAGAGAGAAGAAGAAGAAAGAAAAGAAAGAAAGAGTGAAGAAGAGAAAAGAAGAAAGAGAGTGAAGAAGAGAAAAGAAAAAGAGAATGAAGAGGAGAAAAGTGAATGACAATAAAGTGAAAAAGAGAATAGAGAAGAAAAAGAATGAATTTATACAAAAAAAAAAAATGCAGAGAGTGTGTGTCAGGTGGAAAGAAGAGAAAATTGTTTATCACTTGCTGCTGCCAATAGAGAATTTGGGTAAGGGGTGTGGAATCGAACATGTTTCTACTCTACAAAGGCCGTCTTACATCAAAGCCAAAAAGAAATGAACCATTTCCATCAAATGTGGATGAACTGAGGCTTGAACCGATGAATCAAATGTTACGAACGCACACGGCTAACCGATCAGAATCAGTGAGACGATCTTCAAAATAGACACTTTCAAACATTGCATACACTTTAATATAATTTTTATCAAGTCCCATAAGCTGGCGTATAATTTGGGCACCTTTAATGCATTGCCGACATCAGTTGGTAGTGTATCAAGAGTTTATCACATGTAAAATGTTTGGATTTTACCCTCCACCCCAGGTTCTTTTATCCATTGCTTCCTGTTTAGGAATGGATTTCATGTTCCTTCTGAAGTCCTTTTCGTTATGTAAGACTCTTTCAAGGCATGAACCTGCCAGTCCCCATGTCCACACTGCCTATAGCCATAAACTGGAAATGAGCACTTTTTCTTTATAGACATGCAAAATTTAAAACAGAACAACAAATAATCACGACATACTATACGTATGCACATCTCACAAATGAGCGAACGTGTGTGAATGCAGGCATGCATGATAAAGAAAAAACAAAACTTGCAGCTATAATAAGCAGATAAAAAAATAGAATAAAATCGAAAAGTATAAGCAGTCAGTTATTGACACCCCAATGAGTGGAAGGACAGGTCCATCTACAAAACTCTGGAGACAGGATATCGATGATCAATCAGCTAATTGACAAACCTTTTCAGTCAGTGCCATATGCGATACACACATGGGCAATCGTGTCTCGATAGAGACATGGCTGACTGGGCCCAAATTTTATCCTGCAGTAGGTTGCCATTACTTTCTGTGGTAGACTGGTTGCCAACCAAGGCTACAGAACCCAATCTGTCCTGCTATTTAACCCATAGCTAGAGGGAGAAATGACAGTTTCATACTTTTCCCAAGGTTATTTGCACATAAATGAATGCAACAAATTCAACTGGTTTTTACTTGTATTAACTCTAATTATCTGTGCGTGTGTATATATATATATATATATATATATATATATATATATATATATGGTGATAAGATATGTAAGTGAATGTGGTAGGAGTTTAATATGCGAAAGATTTTGTGTAGTGATACTATGCTTTTATAAACCATTGTAACAACCATTACAATATAAAACTATGTTTTAAGTAGGTCTTATATTAATGGATATACTTAGCAGAAAGACCAAATTTTCATCTGTTTTCTCTCAATCTTTTTTTTTTTTTAATCATATCACCCCAAGCAAGGCGAAAACACCACTGATGTGCAGGGGGCTACGTAAGAGTGAAAAGATTGGAAAAGAGAAAAACTGGAAACCACATCCTAAACAGGAAACAAGGGATGAACCTCTTCACCTGTTCAATAGGCGTGGGTGGAGTGTGAACTGGGCGATAGTTTAGTCTATCTACTCCAATCTCTGACAAAGCTTTAATAAATATGGAACGTGGCAGATTTATAACAGTCAGTCAAGTGTCATATGTGATCATGTCGCGAAAGAGACATGACTGACTGGGCAGAAGATTATCCCGCAGTAGGTTGCCATTGTTTTCTGCAATAGACTGGTTGCCAGCCAAGGCTATAGAACCCAATCTGTCCTATTATTTAATCCATAACTGGAGGGAAGAGACAGATTAATACCTTTCCCAAGGGTATTTGTGTGTAAGTGAATGCAAGAAATACAACTGGAATTCGAACTCGGCACTCTCATCTCTCGTTCCGAGTTGATATCCACTGCACCACAACGTACATCTCATCCAGCATAGAGGCAGGTTAAATATAAGAAATGATTGGATATTGATAATGTCAAGTGACAACAAGGTCTCACTCATACTTGAATACAATCTTCAGTCTCTCTCTCTCTCCCTCTCTCCACATACACAATCAATAAGTCTCTTTCCAGAAAATGCAAGGTAAATCCCCCCCCCACCATGCATTTTCAAAAGAAAAGAAAATGTTTCTTCTATGTACAGTGTCACTTCAGAACATGGGTAAATATGGTTCTCCACAACTTCACGTTATTTGTAGCTCTTAATAAAGCTTGTCTTTTTGCTATCTCTCCCGATTCCTGTTCTGCCAGCCATTTACACAAACTCATTCAGTTAAATGCCATACATGATACACGCTTGGACGATCATGTCTTTTTTGAAACAAGACTGACTGGGCAGAGAACTTTTCTGCAGTAAGTTGCCATTATTTTCTGCAGTTGATTGGTTGATAACCATAGTTATAGAACCTAATCTGTCCTGCCATTTAACCTATCGCTGGAGGAGGGAGAAATGGATTAATACTTTTCCCAAGGGTATTTGCATGTAAGAAAATGCAAGGAATTCAACTGGAATTTGAACCTGGCTCACCAATTTCTCATTCTGAGCCAATATCCGCAACATCACAACACACATTAGATGGTTCATTCATTACTTTCTTGTCTCTCTTGCTTTCAACATGTTTTGTGAGGGTTAAATTTGTCAAGCCCTCTTTCCTAATTGCATGCCTTAGAAATTTCAACTGTCCTTTTTGTTTTCATTTTTATCTAAAACTTCTATGTTCAGTCTATATTCTGAGTATCTTCTTGTTATGGTGAAACACACCTATTCTATAGTGAATAGACTCTCCCACCTAATTTAAGGAGGAGTAGTAAGAGGAACGGGGGTCAGTCGATGTTGGACGATAGTAGTTGACAGTTGAATATGAAAGTAGTCAGCGACCTGGAAAAATTACACTGTATAATTATATTATACATCATATTATATCAAGTTCCTAATGTTTTGTACATCAAACCTATTATGACCGACTTTAGCACAAATACTAGCCTCCACTGTGAAAATAACTCCACAACACTTTTATATAGAACCACTTTTCTAGTGTCTTAGGTTTCTTCTGGGAAGAAATTGGCCAGTATTCACTGCTATATAGTAAGGCTGATATTACACACACTTTTCTCTGTTTCTAATGAAAATTTCCCTGCTTATCTTTTGAAAAGCATCTTCCATTATTCCAATAAGACTTCAAAAACATAGAATGAACATCTAACTTATCACTCATTTTTAACATCTGAAAACCCCTTTCGTACAGTTTTTTTTTTTTTTCTGGGGGACAGTGGCAGTACTGACCAATATGAGAAAAATTATGAGAAGTGGGTATAAGTGATTTGAAAGATGTTGAGTGGGGTAGATCTGGGATTTGGTTTAAGAAAGATTATCCTCACATATCACATAAACCAAATCTCTGCTTATCATCAGTACGACTTTCGAGAAGGGGAAAACCAAAAGAAGTGGTGCTAAAATACAATATCCTTATTTGGATTTAAAAGTGAATTTTTATGAATAAAGATTTGTATAGTTTTATTTAATCTGTGCTGGGGAAAAGGAAGATGAAATAAAAGGGAGAAGGGTAGAGAGAGAACAGAAGAAAGAGAGAAAGAAAAAGGAGAAAAAACAAAAAAAAGAAAGAGAAACAAAAAGAAAAAGAAACAAAGAAAAGAGATAAACAGAAAAAGAGAAAATAATGAGAAAACAGTAAAGAGAGAAAATAATAGAGAGAGAGAGAAGAAAACGGTAGAGAGAGAGAGAAGAAAACGGTAGAGAGAGAGAGAAGAAAACGGTAGAGAGAGAGAGAAGAAAACGGTAGAGAGAGAGAGAGAGAAGAAAACGGTAGAGAGAGAGAGAGAGATAAAGAAAACAGTAAAGAGAGAGAGAGAAGAAAACAGTAAAGAGAGAGAGAGAAGAAAACAGAAAGTAAAGAGAGAATAAAACAGTAAAAACAGAGAGTGATTAAAACAATAGAGAGTTAATAAAACAGTAGAGAGAGAGAGAGTTAATAGAGAATAAAACAAAAAAGGAGAGAGAATAAAGCAAAAAAGGAGAGAAAGAGCGAATAAAACAATTAAGAGAGAGAAAAAACAGAAAGAAAAGAGAAAATAACAAAGCAAAGAAAAAAGGAGAAAAAAGAGAAAAGCAGAAAAAAAGAAAAAAGAAAGAAAAGATAAATTACTGGAGAAAAAACGAGTACAAAAACTAGAAAAAAAAAAGGATGCAAAATAGAGCCTTTAAAGGACAAAAAAAAGCCATGAATATTGAAAGAAAGACAGAAATGAAAAAGAGAAGAAAAGCGAAAAGTAGAGAAACAAAGAAATCTAAGTGCAGAAAATAAAAAGAAAGGAAAAACAGAGGAAGATAGGGAGAGAAACGAAGAGAAATCATGAAGAAGATAAAAAAAATGGTATGAATAACAAACATTTTTTTTTTACAAAAAATCTAGAGGCAACTGAAAAAAAAAAAAAAAAAGAGAATTATGAGAGAGAATAAGAATTACACAGAGAAAAGCCCCCCCACCACCACCGAAAAAAAAAAATTGGAGGAACTCTCCTGTCAAGAAAAACAAACAAACTGACTCTCCGACATTACCCTCGAGTGCCCTCAAGATTCCACACATCTACATCAACAATAACAATGATAACAACGTCTAAAGACTTTTACAAACGAAGCACCCAGCCGCCAACCTTTCCTTCCCTGTCTTTCGCCTCCTCATAGTCAGCAAGTAAGCTGTCCTTACACACGAACATGCGGCAGACAGTCTCCATGATGTTAGCCCAGTTTGACGCCACCTTACCCATCTGGAAGAGACCAACATTTCACACCCTCACAATACACCAAACACAGCCACCTTTCCTCCATTCCTTATTTCTTTTCCCCAGCCTAGTGTTATTTTGTAGCCCTTCCCTGTCTGCGGTCTTGAGCCAAAATAAACCGCCATGTAAGCTGTCTCATGTCTTAGTGTGTGTATAAACCCATCCACACAGACAGATTGATAAATACCTCGGGCGGCAGTACCAACACCTGGACAGAAAGATGCATAAAGGCACACACGCACATATTTGTCCCTTTAGGATGTAGGCGATCATGATTCACAATCAGTCAGTTAAGTGCCATACGTGATACACGCTTGGGTGATCATGTCTTGAAAGAGACATGATTGACTGGCAGAAGATTATCCTGAAGTAGGTTGTCATTGCTTTCTGCGGTAGACTGATTGCCAGCCAAAGCTATAAAACCCAATCTGTCTTGTTATTTAACCCATAACTGGAGAGAAGGGACGGATTAATACCTTTCCCAAGGATGTTTGTGCATAAGTGAATGCAAGGAGCTCAAATGGAAATTGAACTTGGCTCCCCGATTTGTCATTCCGAGTCGATATCCACTGCACCAAAATGCACATCAACTTTTTCTTATATCATCTGGGAATTGCCATGGCTTCTGTGCCAAAATTGTGCAATGGTCTCCTTTTTTTTTCTCTCCACACTTTTGAATTCAGAGTTGTCATTCATCTAGACTGGCTACCACTCAAGGCTAAAGAGCCTAGTCTAATTGACTATTTAAACAATGTTTAGTTGCTAAAATATTATAAATTAAATGACTTAATTTGCAGTATTAAATTTAATTAAAGTATGCACACATATAAACATGTTTTGTAAAACACAATTGACAAAGATTTTTAAATTTTTTATTTAATTTTTCCAGTATTCTTACATATTTTGGAAATTAAAAAATCATGGAACATTTTTACATTCCTTAATTTCAGCAAAGAATAGGGAAAAAATTAAATAAAAAAAATTAATAAAACTTTTCTTGTCGGCCTTTTTTAACAAAACATGTTTAAAAAGAAAGATTGCTGCCCAAATATATATATATATATATATATATATATATATATTAAAGCAATGCAGATCAAATATGGATCATAATTTGACAGGATAAGGTAAAGAACAAATAGGAAATGTTTATTGATCTAAATTTTGTCAGACAAAGAGGAAACAGGCAAAAAAAAAAAACAAAAAAAAACAGAACTTTGGTTATTTTCAGTTTTGTTTGGATTAAATTTCATTGGTCAGTCGTGTATCCTATTCATTAAAACTGTAGATGATTCTATATGCATGTAAGTTTGTAAAAATTAATGGATATGATGCCGTGTTGACCAACAATGAGAATCAATTTAAACAAAATCTTTTGCACCAAAATGTAAACAAACCACAGAGATCATATACTAAGATAGTGTCTTATCCTCTTGACCCTCCTACATTTTTAAAAACAATTGAAAGAAAAAGCCTGTGATTGTTATAAAACTGAATCAGGTGGCTTTAAAGCTTGTAAAAAGAGAAAAAAAAAACAAAAAAAAAAAAACAAAACACAAAACTGTCCTTTTCAGGACAATGCTCCCCAGCGACTGCAAAACTGCCCTTCTCAGGATGACACACCCCAGCGACTGTAAAACTGCCCTTCTCAGGAGAATGCTCCTCACTCACTACTAAACTGTCCTTTTCAGGACAACGTTCCCCCAGAGACTGCAAAACTGCCCTTCTCAAGATCTGAACCTTTTTTTTATTTACTTATTAGATGAGGATTTTATTTACTTTTGAGATAAGAGGTTAGAGTTTTGTGCACTTGGATTTTGTTCTGTTACCATTTCAGAGATATGGGATCAAAAGTTGCTGAATCTGGAGAGGCTGAGTTTCAAACCAGGGATCAGGGCAGTTATTACTTGCCCAGTTTACAATGAATCCAAGTACAGCCTGCATGACCCAAGAATTCCAAACCCATTATTTAATCTATGGGAGTAGACTGTTCTCGTTCCACTGCCCATGTCTAGAGAGATCTCGTCTAGTTCCTATTTCCAGTGAGTCCAAGTCAAAGATTGTTGCTGAAACTATTTTTTGAAAGTGAATAAAAATTTTTTAAATTTCCCAGTAGCAAATCGACCAATGAGAAGGAATTTGTTTTTTTACAGCTTATCAACCTTTTGTGGGTTATTTCAAGAGACAAAAGCCACTTTGTATTGTAAGGATATAAAAGGTATAACATTTCTAACCGTTATTTCTTTAATTAAGAATTACCAATTTAGTTGAATTTACATCCTAGTATCTTCCTGAGAAAACACTATATATTTTTGGTCAATGGCTGCCGTGTCACAAGGTAACACATAAATAAAAATGAAAAATTTTTGCAACCTATAATGTAACTTACACCGTTAAAATTATTTGGACTATTGTCCTCATCTTTGTTGCCATTTGTACGCTGTTTCGGCCGTTGTACGCTCCGACTTTCTTCACATGCTAGAAATTTCGAACCGAACCCTTTATAACAATCACTGGGGTATTTACAGTATTTAAATTATTTGGACTATTGTCCTCCTCTTTGTTGCCATTTGTATGATGTTTCGGCGGTTGTATGCTCCGGCCTTCTTCAGGTGCTAGGAATTTCAAACCGAACTGAAATTGCCGTGATTACTCATTTCTTGTAAGGAGAAAAATAGTTTTTACTTGTTTGATTTTATAAGATTTATTTTGCAAAAAAAGTACATAATTTAATCATGAAATAATGTCATTCTCTTGAATTATCAAGTATGCATTTTCATCATTTGTCTATATTTCTGAGATGAGGTAGTATTTAAATTATTTACATTATTCGGACTATTGTAATCTTGGTTGCCATTTTTATAACGTTTCTGTTATTGTACACTCCAGCCTTCTTCAGGTGCTAGGAATTTCAAACCAAACCCTTTATTACAATCACTGGGGTATATCATTCTCATTCCTTGTGGAAAGCCTCTTTAGGTAGTCATGTTAGTCTGAATAATGTAAATAGTGTAAATACTACCTCATCTCAGAAGTATAGACAAATACTATAATGCAATATTGCACAAACACTGTAAAAGTTTTCAATATTTTCACTAACAGTAAGCCTAACGCCCAGTTCACACTCCTCCTCTATCTTTTAAACAAGAATAGAAGTTTATTCTTTCTTTCCTGTTAAGATTGAGTTTCCTTTTTTTTTCTAAAGTCTTCTCATTTTATTTCACTTCCAGTAACTCTTTGTGTTTTAGTAACATTGTCACCTTACTTGGGGTGAAATGATTAAAAAAAACAAAAAAACTATGAACAAGGACAAGACATTGGTTAGAAATTAAAGGTTATTTAGCAAACAAGACTTTTTTGTTCCAGTCTTTCTCGCCACGTCCTTGTGGGTGATGAATAATTTTTCAACCTGTAATCCGTTTCTAACAGACAAAACAGCACAAGTATTTCAATGAACGATGTTCAACTGAACTGGCTCCCAAAAGGATGTTTCTTTCAATCGCTATAATCTTAACCTGTTCAAGTCTAGGGTTAACTGTTATCTTCCACACATATATACAAAAACTGTGCCTCTTACTCTTTAATTCCCTACCTTGAGTGGCTCTTGGGCTGTGTACAGAATGAAGATTATCATAAAAAAGAAAGTAATGCAGTCTGAATAAAAGATTATTTATGACTGCAAAGAGAGTTTATCCATCAACTAATAAAAGCAATTAAGATAATGTTTTTGCAAGGGGAGAGGAAAGACGCCCATCATCCATTGAAAAAAAAAATATCATTGTCTTTTGGGACAAGAAAGTAGCTTCAGAAATAATCCCCACTCTCTTCATCATCCCATTGTTTTTTTTTTTTAAATTTTAAATTCAATTTAAGTGGTGGGAAGAAAGATCCACAATATTTAAATTCCGTTTTTTTTTTATATTCTGCATTTTAAAAAAAAATGTAAAAAAAAAAAAAAAAGAAAAAAGAAGAAAAAACAAAGAAAAAGACAGATACTCAGAAATCATGAAAATTTTGATTATAAAAAAAATAGTACAGAATTCGGAAAGTCCGATTAAGAAAACCCATCAGTTGTTTATTTTCAGTATGAAACCCATTTGAGATTAAATACCGAATCACTAAGATAATAGAAAATTTAGTGATATGACCAAATTTTTAAAAAGACCATTTTTTTTTTCAGATAGGAATTTATGTTAACTGCACCCTAAATTAAATGATAATCTCCCTTTCTTTTCACCCCCACCGCTAAATAAAAAAAGTTACATATATAATATAACAAGCTTGTTTTGTATTAGGCAGTACTAAATAATATTTAATGATACCTTAGATAAGGCAAGCTCCTAGACAAAGAAATAAAGGAAAGTGGGAAAAAAAGGACTATCAATCTTAAAATGAAAGAAGACATGATTGTCATCAGAAGCAAGAGAGATATCACAAGATGTGTGTTCCGAATTGGAGATATCAAATTCAAGTGAGTACAGAAATTTAACTATTGGAGAAATGTTTTAACAAATGCTAGGAAATGTCTTCCAAAATCTAAACAAAATATTTAAAAAAAAAAAAAAAAAGAGAGATGTTGTTTGGTTTGGTTGTTTGTTTTTATGGCATATAAACCTCTGCGGGTCATTTATTGCCAACTAAATTTTTATTTATTTATTGCTGGTAATACCTTTTTCTTTCAACAATTTATTGTTGTTTTTAGATAAATTTTTGTGTCTAGTAATACTTTTTTCTTTTCCAGTATCCAGATTCATTGGGATTTGTTTTTTTTCCTCTAAAAGGGCAGGGTCCCCAAGTTATTTAACCCATAACTGGAGGGAAGGGACGGATTAATACCTTTCCCAAGTGAATGCAGGGTATTCAACTGGAAATCAAACTCGGCTCACCGATTTCTTTTTCTGAGTCGATATCCACTGCACCACAACACACATCCGTCACTAAACGCTTACAGCACCTGGTATTCCCAAGCGGTCACCCATCTAAGTACTGACCAGGCTCAACGTTGCTTAACTTCAGTGATCAAGCGAGAACTGGTGTATTCAACGTGATATGGCCGTAAGACAATAAATGCAAACAGCACCTGGTATTTGCAAGTGGTCACCCATCTAAGTACTGACCAGGCTCAACGTTGCTTAACTTTGGTGATTGAGCAAGAACCGGTGTATTCAACGTGATATGGCCGTAAACAAAAAAGAGATGTAGGTACATCAGTATATAAACTGCCATCATTTTAGCATATTGATATAAATGTTTTGCTGTCATTTTTGACGACATGGCATACTCGTTCAAAGGATAAAAGATGAATGGGATTCAAAAAGACGGCAGTTGGCGTTGCATTTAAATTTTTGGAGATTGTAGCTATCAAGAAAGCAAGTAAAGAGAAGGGAGCTCCACAGGCAGGAAGTGCGAGAAAAGAAACTCTGGGGTAGAAGTGGCAGTTACATTTAACTATTTCAACAATAAAAGGTGGGACCTATATGCCAATCTAGTAACATGCTTAAATTCACATGGATGGCAAACTGGGTGAGAAAAGGTTACACTGAGAATCATAGACAAGATTTTAAATTTCTCTGACATGTAATGAGGAAAGTAACCTTGGCGAATTTGACACTCATATACATATTGTAAAACAAGGCAAACTGAGAGAAGCAGTGAGTAGCCGACTCAACAAGCTTACATAAATGGAGGGTAAAACCAGGAATGTGAGGAATAGTAAGAAGACATTACTCAGAGCTAAAAGTAATAGGATGTTGTGGAGAGCAATGATCACCTAGGCCCTAAAGAGACATAGAAAAGTTTTATAAAAAGAAACCCTAGAATCCACAGACTTTTTTAAAAATCTCTTTAAAAGTAGAAAGAAGGTCTTGAAGGCTGTCACAATACGTTGAGGAAGGTAAAGAAGTTTTTGGGTATTACCTGTTTATTATACATTAATATTTCGAGATCAAGATCTCATCTTCAGAATGGCAGAGAAGCGTGTGTCTTTCTGTTTAATTACCTATCATCATTTAACATTTGTTTCCATACTAGAATAAGTTGGACATAGTTTTCTTGATGGCTACATATTTGAACCATCATAAAATACTGGAGGAGTTTTACAGCTGGATGCCCTTACCAACACCAACCAGTTTAGGAGTCTGGAAACTCAGTATTTTTATCCAAACAGGAAGATTACCTACCAAGGTTAGAGAGTTCATCCTACCCTTTTCTACACAGAGTAAGTGTAGAGGTTTTTGTTTCAGAGATTTCATTCTCTTAGACAAGTTGCTATACAAAGCTAAAGACACTTACACACACATGCACGAGTGAGGGATTGTGGGAATTTCAAATGTATTTTTTTTCTGATAAACATAAATTATATAAAAATTGTCTTATTTCTCCAAGTGCTTTTGGCTAAACTTTCAGCCATTATCATGGATGAATTTTATTTTTCTTATAACTGAATATATAAATTGTTTTCCATATATATATATATTTTTTAACTGTCTGAATGAAGCAATTTTAAAAAATTAAAAAAAAAAATTTTTTTTAAACTGCTGAAATAAATTCTGGATTTATTATTGTTTAATTGTGTGTTCAGTTTTCCTCTCAATATCTTATATATTAAAAATTGTGTATTTAGGCAGTGACCCTTCTTTTATACAAGTTTGGTTAAAAACGACTCCAAGGTTAAGTTTTTTTTATTTAATTTTTCATGTGTGGTATGTTTTTTCTTTCTTTTCTGGACATAAATTATGAAGAAATTATCCAAATGTTTTATTTTTGTGAGTGCTTTTGGTTATACTTTTAGCCACTATCAAAAAGGATTATCTTTTTACTTTTAACTGAATGTATGGATTTTTTTATGTTTGTACCTAGGGTTATAGAAAGGTTCTGATTTCCTTACACAGTCAGAACATTATGGCCATGCTCATAGTTGAACTATGAATACAGCCACAATGCACAAAGAAAACATTATAAAAGTAAAAAGAGGAAATAAAAGAGAAAAAAGAAAAAAGTAAAAGGAAAGATAGATTGGAAAAGGGAAAAAGAAAAGAAAGAGAAGGAAAAGCAGATAGTGAAAAAGAGAGAAAGAAAAAAATAGTGTAAAAGCAAGAAAGAAAGGAGACGAGTGATAGAAAAGAAGAGAGAAAGGGAATGTGAAAGAAAAAGAGAACCAAAAGAAAAGGCAAAATAGAGGAGAAAGAAAGACCCCCCCACCAAAAAAAAAGAGGAAATAAAAGAGAAAAAAAAAAAAGAAAAAAGTAAAAGGAAAGATCGATTGGAAAATGGAAAAAGAAAAGAAAAATGAAGGGAAAGAGAAAGAAAAGCAGATAGTGAAAAAGAGAGTAAGAAAAAATAGTGAAAAAGAGAGTAAGAAAGGAGATGAGTGATAGAAAAGAAGAGAGAAAGAAAAGGGAAAGTGAAAGAAAAAAGAGAACCAAAAGAAAAGGCAAAATAAAAGAGAAAGACCAAAAAAAATAAAAAATAAAAATAAAAAATAAATAAACAAATAGATAACCATACTTCAAAAATATAAAACTGAAAAATACAGATGCTTACTGGAAGGCGGAGGGAGAGACTGAGTGGCAGGAGGAGGTAGGCAGAAGAGGAAGAGAAATGTTTAATATCCAGAGAAAACAGAGAGTGAGATTAAGAGTAAGGAAATAAAAAAAAAAAACTTAAAGCAGAAAAGAGAGAAAGAAGTGGGAGGAGGAATATAGCAGCAGATTATTACTAGATTGGAGGAGGAGGAGAAAGAGTAGAAGGAAGAGGAGAAAGAGTAGAAGGAAGAGGAAGAAAAAGAGGGAGAGTTACAGAAGAAGGCAGACAGCAGTGGCAAAGCCCAATGAATAAGGTATTATCACTTAACCATAGCTGTATTGAGATCATCACCATAGCAACAGCAGCAACACTGGTTTTCCATGCAAAAGATTCAAGAACAATTTATACCAGCCTGGGCTGGTGCTAATGGTTTGAGTGACAGGGACCCAACCCTGGGCCAAGGGTCAGTTAGGGTGTGAATAATTAAATTAATGAGCTGGAAGGGGTTGTTCCCAATAGAAAAAAAAAGGGGGTGGTGAAAACTGGGGTCCTTAGATGCAGCCAGTTGTTGGAAGGATGGTGTCAGAAAGGGTGTGGAAACAGTGAGAAAAAGGGTGGCAGGTAAGAAAAAATCCTTGAGAGGGAAGGAATGAAAAAAAGAAGGAAGAGAAGTGAGAAAAGAGAGAGGCAAGAAGTAAAGGAGAAACAAGAGATGAAGGGAAAGAAAAATAGAAAAAAAAAAAAGATTGGTGAAAGAGAGAGAGAGAGAGAGAGAGAGAGCATAAAATACTATGATGCATGTAAAATCTCAGAAAGAAAAGAAATAGGGACAGATGAAGAGAAGAAAGAGGAAAAAGAGAAGAGAAAAAGAATCAAGACAAAATTAGAAGAATCAGAAAGGAGAAAACAAAGAAGTGAGAAGAGAAACATCCCTCTCCTCTTTCTTCTGTAGAGTAGTAAGAGAGAAAAGAGAAGAAAAAAAGATAAAAGGGGTAAGAGAGAAATGAAAACAAGGGAATAGAGAGGAGAGAAAAGAGGAGGAAAAGAAGAAAGGAGAGAAAAGAGGAGGAAGAGAAGAAGAAAGGAGAGAAAAGAGGAGGAAAAGAAGAAGAAAGGAGAGAGAGGAGGAAGAAGAAGAAGAAGAGAGAAAAGAGGAGGAAGAAGAAGAAGAATGGAGAGAAAAGAGGAGGAAGAGAAGAAGAATGGAGAGAAAAGAGGAGGAAGAGAAGAAGAATGGAGAGAAAAGACGAGGAAGAGAAGAAGAAAGGAGAGAAAAGACGAGGAAGAGAAGAAGAAAGGAGAGAAAAGAGGAGGAAGAGAAGAAGAAAGGAGAGAAAAGAGGAGGAAGAGAAGAAGAAAGGAAAGAAAAGAGGAGGAAGAGAAGAAGAAAGGAGAGAAAAGAGGAGAAAGAGAAGAAGAAAGGAGAGAAAAGAGGAGAAAGAGAAGAAGAAAGGAGAGAAAAGAGGAGGAAGAGAAGAAGAAAGAGGAGAAAAAGAAAGAAAGAAAAGAAAGAAAGAAAAGAAAGAAAGGGGAAAAGAAAGAAAGGGGAAAAGAAAGAAAGGGGAAAAGAAAGAAAGGGGAAAAGAAAGGGGAAAAGGAAAAGAAAGAAAAGAAAAGGGGAAAAGAAAGGGGAAAAAGGAAAAGAAAGAAAATGGAAAAAAAGACGAGGAAAAGAAGAAAGAGGAGAAAAAAGAAGAGGAAAAGAAGAGAAGAAAAATGAGGAGAAGGTGAAAGATCAAAAATAAGAGGAGGAGGAGGAGGAGAAGCTGGGTAGAAAAATAGGAGGGAAAAGAGGGATAGAACAGGTGACAAAAAACAGAAGATGGAAGTGTAGATAAAAAAGAAGGAAAAAGAGGAAACCAAAGAAAGAAAGAAAGAAAAAGGTGGATTATAGAAAGGAAAAAAATAAATGGAATAGATGTTGAAGAAAAAAAAAAGAAAAAAAAAACACTTATAAAATCAAGAATCCATAGAGTGAACAAGTTGAGAAGAAGAAAGAAGGAAAGAAATCCAAATCAAAATCCAAAGAACGAATGAAAACCAAGACAAGCAAAGATCCAAATACTTCCATTCCTTCTGATCTATCCCATCATGCTTTTCACCTTCACCAATCATCTAAGCATGCAGATAGCTGGAGCAAACCTTACTCAAGAAAGATGATACACTGGGGATGGTATGGGTGTGGCTGGCTTAGCAAGCATGATTAGTTAGAGAAACACCACCCATGCACCAACCCCCACTTTACAAAGGGACCCACTCCACAAACCCAGAACCACATTTTATTGATTTCACTGCCTGGCTTTCTTTATTCTGGGGGTGGGAAAATAGATTTGGCCTCAGTTAAAAATAATCTAAACACTGTTATTGTGTACAACTGGACAAAACTTTTAAACTAAGTTCCATAGCCAGTGGAACCTAGGTTAAAAAAAAAAGCAAGTAGGGAAATATTGACATTTTTTTTTAATATGATAAAAATGTTTTCAATTATGCATAGTGTATCGAGGCAGGAGATAATTTTCTAAACATATATTTAACAATATATGTTTAGAAAATTATCTGCAGCCTCGATACACTAAATACACGATACACTAAATTTAAGTTACATGATGGCACAGCATTAAATGATCCCAACACCAAGAAATTTCAATAAAACCTTATTAAACAAGAAATAAATAAATGGAAATAGAAGCTTTATACCAACAAATACCTCAACTTGACTGAACAAGACAACCATATTACAAACTGAGTTTACTATTTGGTGACAGTTATCATTGCTTAGCAAAGATGGCTCACGTGAGCCATCATTGCTTAGCAAAGATGGCTCACGTGAGCTGAAAGCAAAAACCAACATAATAAAAAAATTATCCAAATGTTGGAAAATTTTTGTCTTTATTTTCACCTGAAATTAAAACCAAAATACAATTTTAGAATGGCTCACGATTAAACATAATAGACATTCATTGTCTCTTATATTTAACAATATATCTAAACTTATTTATAAATGGAACTTTGTGTGTGTGTGTGTGTGTGTGTGTGTATCCGTCCATTACCTATAGATTCCAAAACGGCTGAACTGATTTTCTTGAAAATTTACACAGTTGTACTATAAGCATCTGCGAGTGTTCTTAGCTAGGTTTTGTGTCAACGTACCCCTGATAAATATCGAAAATCGATAATCGAAAAAATTGGGTTATAGAAGGAGTGGTCTGATTTTAATCAAATTTGATACACTCATAGACAAAGATATAAGAAACGATATTCAGAAGTTTCAAGGTTGCAGTTCTTACAATAGTGCAGAAAATCAATTATATATATATATATATATATATATATATATATATAAAAAGCAAGATGTTTGTGTGTGTGTGTCTGTTTATCTGTCTGTATGTCCTTTATACAAATCCACAATTTTTATCTGATTCTCACCAAACTTCACACAAATATTCTTTAGGCTGAGTCTGAGCTCCAGGGCCATGGATTAGTTTTAAAGCTTTCATTATACCCAATCAATGCCGGGCAATACTGCTAGTATATATATATATATATATATATATATATATATATATATATATACACACACACACACACACTAGGTGCGATCGGTAAATTGTCGCATTTATTTTATTATTTCAAATATCCTGTAGGCTGAGTCTGAACTCCAGGACCATGGATTAGTTTTGAAGCTTTCATTACACCCGAGCAACGCCGGGTGATACTGCTAGTTGATCATAATCAAAAAGATTTAACCTGAAGTTTAGATTCATCCAAAACAATGCTATTTCACAATAAGCAAAGGTATCTATTGCCCACCTTGCCAAAAAGAAAAAAATTTCTTGAATATAATTAAAATAAAAATCTTTAAGCTAAAGCGTGTATTCCTCCAAGAGGACGCACTTTAACATTTGCAAAAGTTGACTGTTTTTATACTCATGTTTACCCAATACAATGCCCAAGCGCCACTCAAGATAGAGGGATAATAAAAGAAAAATAACAAAAGATGTTGTATTTTTACAAGAGAATGCATCTTTCAGTCTAATATCCTGATCTTTGTTTTTATTTTTCACATATCAAAGACTGAATTATATACTTCCTGCTGGAGGACAACATGGTGTAATGGTTAATAAGTTTCTCTCGCTAGATCCAAGTTAGGCTTAGAAAATCATTTGGGTACTTCAATGGGATTTAATGGTTAACAATTTTGTCTTGCTATTGCATTGTGGTGCAGTGGATATCGTCTCGGAACAAGAAATCGGGGAGCTGAGTTTGAATTCCAGTTGAATTCCTTTTATTCACTTCTGCACAAACACCTTTGGGGAAGGTATTAATCCATCTTTTCCCTCCAGTTATGGGTTAAATAGCAGGACAGATTGGGTTCTTGGCTGAAAACCAGTCTACTGCAGAAAGTATTGGCAATCTACTGCGGGATGATCTTCTGTCCAGTTCGTCATGTCTCTTTCGAGACATGATCGCCCAAGCATGTATTATGTATGGCACTTAACTGACTGACTGAATATAATAGGAGACATGACTGGGCATAAAGTGCGGGGTTGGTTTTATATTGTTATGAAGTAATAAACTGATCCCCCACTAATTACTACTTAATAATATGATACATCTTTTCTCCGTCTAGTAATGGTTTAAATAATAGGACAGATTGGGTTCTATAGCCTTGGCTGTCAACCAGTCTACTGCAGAAAGTAATGGCAACCTACTGCGGGATAATCTTTTGCCCAGTCTGTCATGTCTCTTTCAAGACATGATTGCATAAGCATGTATTACGTATGGCACTTAACTGACTGACTGAAAGCCATTAAAACTGAGTAGTGGGTTCAAGCCTCACTGGATTGAACACATTTTTGACTTTATGCCATATCTAAGCCATGCCAGAGGAAGTCATACTTTGACATGGCGTAAGGGTTAGCAAATTTGTTCAGTTAGATCCATTGCGACTGGGTAGTGAGTTCAATACTCACTGAGTGCTCAATACTTTCAGCCTTGTACCACACCTAAACTACATTCAGTAAATTACTATATACTTTCACCTGGGTATTCAGATACTCTTACCTGGATATTCAAATGAAGGTGTGAGTGTTTTTATGAAAAGATTAGTTGAAATATGAGTAATGGTAAAAAAAATATTGTAAAAATATCTCATACAGCACATGCATTAATGGTAATAAAACAAATACTTTAAGTATGTCGAAACTGAAGTATCGAAATCTTAGGAAAAAGTATCACCTCTTTGATGTTGAAGAGTACAATTAATCAGAAATGTCACCAATGTCAAAAAGAGATGGAATCCTAAGTTTGACATTTTCATTCTGCTCTGAAACACTGACCTGGTAAAAATTGAACTTAATTGGGTATCATGACTTAGAAAAAATTATAATGCGAAATTGCTACCCACACAACAACAACAAAAAATAAATAAATAAAATGATATAAAAATAAAATATAAATTTAAAAAATTCAATAAAGGAATTAAAAAAATAAATTAATAAATTAAACATTTGATACAGAAATATTTTTTTTTACAATATTTTCATGGTAACTTCTCTGATGAGCTTTTTCCCTGATTCCCTGTCCATGTGAATTTAAGCATGTCACTAGATTGGCATTTATGTCCCACCCTTTTACCATTGAAAGGGTTAAATGTAACCACCACTTCTGCTCTAATAGTTTCCTTCCTCGCATTTCCCGGCTATGGAACTCCCTTCTGTTTACTTGCTTTCCCAATAGCTGCAATCTCCAAAAATTTAAATGTAATGTTAATTGCCATCTTTTATCTTCTTTGATCTTATTCATCTTTTATTCAAGATATAGTCATTTCTTTCACCCTAAATCCCTGTTCAATAGCGGCAGTCCTGCCTTGCTTGGGGTGAAATGATTAAAAAAAAAAAAAAGTAAAAATAGAAAAAAAAAATATAGTGAATAATAAGGACAAGTCATGGTCTAAATTAATAAAATGCTCCCCTCCTCCCGACTTTATAGTCTACCCAAAGCAGATAACCCAATGTAACCCATCTCATCTGGAATTTGAAGTGTTCCCTATAGACTGACAAAAGTCACAACAAAAATTTTAACATCATTTCTTGGAACAATCAACTACTTCTCATAGTAAAAATCAGGTAACCTGGTTGATTATATATATATATATATATATATATATATATACACATACATACACACACAAGTATGGGTGGAATAATATTCCTTGTCCAAAGAAACACTATTTTTAAAAAAGTGCTCAATACAAAGTAGAGCTAATAATATTTATTCAGAAATTATAACATGGATATGTTACAATATCACTACAAAAGTAGCTATTTTGTTTCGACACTTCTTGGACACAATAAATATATATATATATAACAGAAATTAACGAAGATTAACGAAACTTGGTTATAAACAACCGACAATTTGAAATGATTTGTTTGAACATTATTTTTATCGATACTAATATTTAAGTAGATATTCTGTTTTTTGAATCCTGCCAAATGACACACATTTAAAAAAAAAAAATTTATCGTAAAAAGCAGGCCAGTAGATTTAAATATATAATAGCATTTAATTAAAAACAGATCATCTATTGACATATGAGTATTGATAAAAAATAATGTTCAAATAAATCATTTCAAATTGTCAATTGTTTATAACCAAGTTTCGTTGATCTTCGTTAATTTCCATAACATGTTTACATTTGTTGACATTATGATACATTTCAGAGCAGATATGGTTACTGCAATAAATCGAAAACTGTGTTATATAGGCTTGATTAAAACATTGTTTAGACTAATGGTCATTTGTGTTCAAGAGGTCTAAGACGTGCCAGATCATATGGTAGCTTCCCCTATATGGATAGGGGTCGCAGGTTCGAATCCTGCCGAATGACACATATTTACATTAGACTGATGGTCAATCATGGTCGAGAGGTCTAAGATGTGCCAGATCATATGGTAGCTTCCTCTATATGGATAGGGGTCGCAGGTTCAAATCCTACCGGATAAAAAATTTATCGTAAATAATCAGGCCAGTAGATATAAATACATAATACTGTTTAATTAAAAACAGAATACCTACTTAGTATCGATAAAAAATAATGTTCAAACAAATCATTTCATATATATATATATTGTGTATTTGGGCAACAATCTCTCTTTTATACAGGTTTCATTAAACATGACAGACAAGGTATTATCATTAAATTTTTTATATAATTTTTCATGGCTTCTGCTCCAATGAACTTAGCTCACTGGTGGTCCCTACATATGAATTTACTTGCGCCACAAGATTGGCAACTAGGTCCCACCCTTTAACTGTGAAACCAATAAAATGTAAACGCAAATTTAGCTTCTTTTCTTGCACTTCTCACCTGTGGAATTCCCTTCCACATACAATCTCCAGAAATTTAAATGTAAAGCCAATAGTCATCTCCTACCTCACTAACCTGCATCCACTCTCTCATGCTCCTTTCTCCATCCACTCCACTCTCATCAGTATTCTCATTCTTCTCTTACCCACTTCCTGACACCCCTATAACCTGTCACTTTCTCATAACTTTCTGCCTATGTAACCCCCTGCAAAACTAATAGTTTCCTTCCTCGCATTTCCTGGCTATTAGAGCAGATGTGGTGGTTACATTTAACCCTTTCAATGGTAAACGAGTGGGACCTAAATGCCAATCTAGTGACATGCTTAAATTCACATGGACATTTTCGTTTCAGAACAGAAATTATATAAGAATTGTCCAAAGCTTTTGTACTTTCGAGTGCTTTCAGCTATACTTTTAGCCATTATCAAGAATTAATTTTGTTTTAGTTTTAAATAAACGTGTTTACTGCGTTTGGAACTTAATGTACACAGGACTCTATATGCATAAACTTCCCACATGATTATTTGTAAGTAAAGAAAAAAATTAATTCTTGTAGGTGATCATGGTCCACTACACACCCTATCCCTTGCAGCTCTTAACACCCTTTCTCATGTTAGCCCACCCAAACCCTGCTCTGCCATCCATTTGCTCAAGACCATACTTGCATGGTCACAAAGTGAGGGATCAGTCTATATATTGATTATCATATAGAATTAATCCCCCAATTTATATTTTACTGAAACATTAATAAATAGTTTTCTATATCTAGGGAGACTTCTTTTATGTGCCATGTCCCGTCAGGACATATGTGATCATGGCCCTTCTCATCTCCCCATCCCTTGTCGCTCTTAACACCCTTACTCCTCTCAAACCCCACTCTGCCATCCATTTGCTCAAGCCCATCAAGTATGTCATGTGTTGCTTTCCCCATCTCTTTCCCTATGTTATGTGAGTATTAAATTCTCCAAGCCCACTTTCCTCATTACATGTCCCAGAAATTTCAGCTGTCTCTTCCTGATGTTAAGTATCAGTTTCCTTCTCATGTCCAAAATGTTGTCATTGCTCACATATTCGGTCCATGGTATCCTCAGCATCCTTCTGGAGAACCCCTGTTCAATTGCCACAATTACTTATAACCAGGAAGAGACAGTTGAAATTACTTCAACACATTGAGGAAAGAGGTAATTGGAAAATTTAACACTCACAAGTCATGTTGGAGGTGAGATAGTAGGAGCGAGAAACAGTGTCTGAGTTTTGTCGAATGAGCAGCAGAGCGAATACAAATAGAAAGGGATAAAATGACGAAGGTCACTTTGTTTCCAAATACCTTTTTAGTTGGCTTTAGAACTTTTCATCACTTATTAAATTAAATTAATTTTGATGCAAAAGTTTCTGATCGCTCAATTAAAGACATTGACAAAGGAGATTATATTAAAAAATAAAAATGGAGATTGTATTGAAAAATAAAAATGGCACAAAAATCTTTTTTCTTTTAGTTATCTTTTTACAGATTTTGTTGGAATAACTTCATATTGAAGAAATATAACCCCATATTGATGCACAATATTGTTTGTGAAAGGGAAATACAACTCCAACTGATAAAAGTGAATCTTATCTGAACTTAAGTCTGCTTTTGTCTGTTCACTGCATTGGTGTACGGTCACTGGGCATTGTAGTTTTATGGATTATGGCCCTTTATGTTTTTTCTTCTTTTTGTCTGATACATGGGATAAAATAAAAAAAATTAAAAATAAGATGGGTTTTCAAGGGGAGATAATCCAAAGAATCCTCACAGCATTCATAACGCAATTCAGCTAACAAGCTTGACATTGGACGAGAATGCATTTGAAGAAAGCCGCAGAGTGAATCAACGGAAAAGATGAAGTGGGGAGAAAAAAAAAAACAAAGAAAAAGAAAATGGAGAGGAAAAAGGAAAGTGTGAGAGAGAAAGGAAAAATGTAGAAAGAGAAAAGAAGTGAATGGAAAAGAGTAGAAGGAAGAGGAGAGGAAGAGAAAAAAGTGGAAAGAAGAGGATGGAAAGAAAAAGAAAATAAGTGGAAAGAGAAAGAGAAAGGAAAAGAAAAGAAAGAGAAAGAAGTGGAAAGAGGAGAGAAAAGAAAAGAAAAGAGTGGAAAAAGAAAAGAGTGGAGAGAGAAGGTGAAAGAAAAAGAAAGAGAAAGAAGTGGAAAGAGAAAAGTGGAAAGAAGAGGAGAGAAAAGAAAAGAAAAGGGTGGAAAGAGAAAGAAGTGGAAAGAAGAAGAGGAGGGGAAGGGAAAGTAAGAGAAAAGGGTGGAAAGAGGAGGAGGGAAAAAGAAAAAGAGAAAAGGGTGGAAAGAGAAAGAAGTGGAAAGAAGAAGAGGAGGGGAAGGGAAAGAAAGAGAAAAAGGTGGAAAGAGGAGGAGGGAAAAGAAAAGAAAAAGAAAAAGTGGAAAGAGAAAAAACTGGAAAGAAGAGGTGGGGAAAGGGGTGGAAAGAGAAGGAGGGAAAAAGAAAAGAAACAGAAAAGGGTGGAAAGAGAAAGAGGTGGAAAGAAGAAGAGGAGGGGAAAGGGAAAGAAAGAGAAAAGGGTGGAAAGAGGAGGAGAGAAAAGAAAAGAAAGAGAAAAGGGTGGAAAGAGGAGGAGGGAAAAGAAAAGAAAGAGAAAAGGGTGGAAAGAGGAGGAGGTGGAACAAAAAAGGAATTTCATTTCCTAAAGTGAAAGTAAAAATTAAAAGTCCTATCTCAAGCTTTTAAAAAAGGCATAGAATTTTTTTTTTTTTTTTTTTATTAACGGTAGATGGGGTTGGACAATTGTGAAATTTTCCTAGCTAAGAATCTTTCAATTCTTCTTACAAAACAAATATTTCAACGTTCTTCACAAGGTAATTAGTCAGATCATTATGACACTTTATTTTTCATTTCGATTGCTAATAGCTTAGGTTCTATGGGGTGGCAGACCACAGCACAAAATTAACAACACAGCAATTTCCCCCATTATTAGCAGTGATTAAATGTAACACTTGAAAAAATAGCAAAGAAATAGAAATGTTTCCTCCATATATTTGATTAAAGGACTACCAAATATAAATTCAATATCTTCTTATAATGAAAAGTCAGGGAGGTTCCAAATTAGGCAAAACCTGCTATTTTGAAATCCAACAAAAAATGAAATCAAATTTCAAGAGGCCATCAGTAAACCAAGTGTCTCAAGAGGGTAAAACTTCAGGGGTTTTAGTTTCATTGCATTCATGTATGCACAAATACTCTCAGACCATGCATCTATGGCTTAGGTAGTAGGGACTCCGATTGACACCAAATCGGTCAAGATTCGATCCCGGCTGGAAGCAAGTGAAAGTCTCACCACACTGATGGGTTGTGATACAGTGATACAGGCTTGTAAATGTGGATGACTAATATATATATATGGATGCACGTCATACACTGGTTACAGTGAATGGGTTGGTCAGATCAGTATATTTCCTGGGGGTTCTACTATTGTAGCATTGTGACAGACTATGTACCATCTAACAATAATTATTCTAATATTAGTGGCTTTATCACCTTGCTCAAGGTAAAATGATTAAAAAACAAAAAAAACAGTAGTTTATTATTTTTATATAATGACAACTAATAATAAAACTAATCAACCATATATATATATATATATATATATATATATATATATATATATATATATATTAGTTTGGTTTCGTTTAAGTTTAACGACCCATCAACCATTTTGATCATTTAAGGGTCAGTCTTTGAATATTGGGATCACATTTTTTTTTTTATATGGTTCAGTTGTCTTAAAGTAGAAAATGTTTTGTTGGTAATATATTTCCATTCCAAAAAGTTTTGTTGGTAATATATTTTTCATTCAAAAAAGTTTTGATGGCAATATATTTTTCATTCAAAAAAGTTTTGATGGCAATATATTTTTCATTCAAAAAGTTTTGATGGCAATATATTTTTCATTCAAAAAAGTTTTGATGGCAATATATTTTTCATTCAAAAAAGGTTTTGCTGGTGTATATATATATATATATTTGAAAAAAAAAGACAAAATGGAATCACCTGTTATACACTGGTTACAGCGAATGGGTTGGTCATATCAGAATATTTGTTACTGTTTCTTTTGTTAAGTGAAAAATATTTCACCTACCTGGGATACTGTGATACCACATTTTCTGGCAAGTTCCTCTTTGGCTTCCTCACTAGGATAAGGATTGCTCAGATGGGAATAGAAATATTCATTTAGAATTTCTGTGGCTTGTTTACTGAAATTTCTTCTTTTTCGTCTGAAAGAAAGAAGGAACAGCGAAACAAATGAGTTCATAAGTATTTGTAATCAAATCGATTCTTAACGACATACATTTATTTTCACTCCGATCCGTTCCTGAAGAAAGAAAAATAGCCTTCTGAAAAATACCGACTTCTTTTGTGAGGCATAATTAGTTTTCTTTTTCTTTTTTTAAAAAAAAAAAATTTCAAGGCGATAAAACCTACTAAGATGCAAGGGGTTACTGAGAGTGAAAAAAACAAAGAGGACAATAAAGGAACAGATTTCAAGGAGAAGGGTGATGATTTTAGATTCAGCAGCTAGATTGGTTTGTTTAATCATTTTACCCCAAGAAAGGAAGTAAAAATCATTAGGTAGGATGCAAGGTTGGTTAGTTGTTTTGTTTTTTATGGCACATCAACACCTCCACAGGTCATTTATTGCCAACTAATTTTTTAATTATTTATTGCTAGTAATACCTTTTTCTTTCAACAATTCACTGTTGTTTTTGATATAAGTAACCCTCCCCAGAATCTATGATACCCCTTTCAATTTTTAATATCAAGACAAGTGCAAGGTTCTCATGTTCCTCCAATCAATATGTTGGTTGGTTGGTTTTGTTTTTATGGCATATCAACCTCGACGGGTCATTTATTGCCAACTAAATTTTATTTATTTATTGCAGGTAATACCTTTTTCTTTCAACAATTTATCGTTGTTTTTATACAAAGTTTTGTGTCTAGTAATACTTTTTTTCTTTTTGAGTATCAAGATTCATTGAAATTTGTTTTTAAGGGCAGGGTCCCCAAGTCCTATCTGTTATTTAACCCATAACTAGAGGGAAGGGACGGATTAATACCTTTCCCAAGGGTATTTGCGCATAAGTGAATGCAATGAATTCAGCTGGAATTTGAACTCGGCTCCCCAATCTCTCGTTCCGAGCCGATATCCAATGCACCACAACTAGACGAGTCCTAATTCCAGTTGGGTATGTTATATTTTTACATGCAAATTTTTGTATTTTTTACATGCAAATAACCTTAGGAAAGATAGAAATCTACCTCTTCTCCTCCCAGCTATGGGTTAATTAGTAAGACTTGTATCACTAAATCATTATTATCTCGCAAAACTTTTTTGCTAAATATATCATGCAGGAAATCAACTGTCTGTAATTCGTGTGGCATTAATGTAACTTTTTCCTCTAAAATTAAATGTCTACATTTTTAAATATTTTTCGAAAATTTCTGAAATTCATTTAGTCAACAAAAAATTTAATTATTTTCCCCTGTAATTTTGAAACAAAAACAAACGCAATGTTGTTTAAAATGTCACACAAAATACCAACTCACATTTACGAAAAACAAAAGAAAATAGATTTTTTTAATGGAATTTTTGAATAATTTTTAAACAAAAATTTTTTATATAATTATTTTTTATATAACTGAGTCTTAAAGTGAGGCGGCGACTACAAACGCTTGGAAATCGCAACATGCTGCATTAATCATTTAATTAAAAAATGTTCTGAGTTGCACGGGCAACGCCGGGCTATGATGCTAGTAACAACTAAGATGAGAGCAATAGCACCTGATGAAGGCTGGAGAGTACCATAGCTGAAAGGTTTTGATAATAACAACAAAGATGATGAAAATAGACTGCAGTTAAATTATGTAAATAATGGTGACTCCTGATGCTAGAAATTCAGATAGTTTCTGAATTTGCTGCAAAACAGATTACTAGATTGCAAACTTCTGTGCTATTTCTCTCTGTCTTTGACAAAGTGTCACAGAACTGCGCGGTTGGGCCGAGATAGAAGGAAATTATCGTGGGTGACATGATAATTCTTTGTGCATCGTATCTTCATTATGCCGTGATACATAGTGCAACTCTTCACACTTGAAGATATTCTTAGGTATGCGGGAGGGGAGGGGGAGGGCTCTTATATATATATATATATATATATATACACACACACATATATATATATATATATATTTCCCCCTTGAATCGATGTTTGTTGTTGAAGGGCACTGTTCTAGAAAATGCTTTGTACATTGCATGACGAGGAAGAATTACATTTCACTGATTTGTATTATTTGTCTAAAGACAGAACAGAGCAAAATTATGCATTTCAGAGAAAAAAAAAAAATTATGCATTTCAGAGAAAAAAAAAAAATTATGCATTTCAGAGAGAAAAAAAAAAAAAAAAAAAAGAAAGAAAGAAAGAAAGAAAGAAATCCCCCACTTTTTTTTTTCTTTTTAGCTTTTCTCAGTTTAACCCACAACTGTGTACTGGAATGAAAATAGAAATCCAAAGCATTTATACCTTTATACTTACCAGATAAGTTATTTATTTACTACATCAAGCTTTTTTTTCGGCTTTATATATATATATATATATATATATATATATATATATATATATATTATTGTAGACCTTGATCCTTTTTTTATACTGCTGATGAACATGGTTCAATCCCTGTGTCAGTCGACCTTTCACCCCTTCCAAATTCAGCATTACTTCTTCTTAGAGCCCCAAATAGGATTGCCTCTACATCTCTGTGTACATGCTAGCATTGGAGCAGAGAGGGGTGTGGGGCTTGGAACTGAGGAGGGAGTTGATGTGGGTAGGGGAGTGGTGGAGTTGCACTGGAGTTTTCCCAGGCATTGGCTGAGGAGAAACATTTTTATCTGCTTAACAATGGATTTTGCATATTTTTTTTTTATTTAATTTTTTGCTGAACTGCTTCCATTGATAGCGTTTGTGAAAAAGAGGGTTAGAGGAGAATAACAACATCCATGCTTGTTTTGTGCTTTTATTTTTTTTTAATGCACTTGCACCCAGAAATCATTGAAAGTGTAAAGATTTGTACGGGTACGTGTGTGCATGGAATATACACCAATATAGATACACACACACACACATATATATATATATATATATATATATATATAGAGAGAGAGAGAGAGAGAATAAACAGCACGGACCTACTCATGTGTGTGTGTGTGTGTGTATATATATATATATATATATATATATATATTTTCATCCACAGACAGTATGGTTAGACATTCAATTGCTTCTAGTCAAAATTGAAACCTGACGGAATTGACATGAGTTGGCAATTCTACCACTGAACTATGACAAAAATGGTCAGAACACATACACACACATGTATGTATATATATATATATATATATATATATATATATATATCTTTCCTTGTTTATTTGATTTTATTTTGTTTTATCTTTTTCTTTTTCTTTTTTAATTTCTTTGCAAATCTATTTAAAAAGGAAAATTAGACTGATTTTTCTCCAGTTTCTGAAAGGATTTTTTTGTTGCTGAGGTGATGTGTTATCCCCCGTGGGGATTTTCATATCGAAATGATCATCCAACAAATTCTGGTTGAGTTCATTACATTCACTCATGTGCAAATAGCCTTAGTAAACGTATTCATCCATCTCTTCTCTGTCCAGCTATGGTAACAGTCTAGGTTCTATAACCTCAGTTGGCAATGTGTCAACATCTAGGAGAAAGACAATTCGGAATTCAAAACCTCCAACTTAGAGTTAAGTAGCCTCACCAACTTGCAATTAGCCAAGCATGATGAGTATGGCTACACCCATAAAGTTTATCGACAATCAGGGAGAGGTTTCTCCAACAAGAATGAGAAGAATTTATATTTGGATGTATGTATATTAACTGCATAAAACAACAATGCGTACTATTTATCCCATAATATAAAAAAGTGTGACTTTATATATTTACTGGTCATGCAGGCTGGTCTAACTTACTGAATAATGACATATTCCACTTTTATAGGAACAGGAGTCATTACTCAAAACCAATAAGCTAATATGCGTTATCACAACAAAATTTTTATTGGCAAATAGAGGAGATTCGGTTGCTAATACACTGTTTTTTATTTCTACTGTTTAGTGCTAATTTTATTGATATATATATATATTTTTTAAGGATTTAAAAAGCAGAAACCTTTTTTACAAGTGATAATAGAGTTAACTGCCAATATAAAAATCTAAGATTAACGATTCAGAAAATATGACAAATACACTGGCAAAATAACTTGAATATTGCTGTCTTTTATTGATGACATAAGAGAACAGAACTTAGAACTAAGAAAAATTAGAAGTTGGGGAGAGACATGATTGCCAACATGCAGAGAGATATAATATATAAAAAGAAGACAGATAAATGCTTCTTCTATATGCCATGTTTACATTTAATGATTCGAATATATTTTCTTTTTAACATGTCACAATTATCATTTGACAATGATCAGGTGAGTTTTCTTTGTATATTTTTATATTTAATGATTCAAATATAATTTCTTTTTAACATGTGTCAATTATCATTTGACAGTGAGGATCAGGTGAGTTTTCTTTGTATATTTTTATATTTAATGATTTAAATATAATTTCTTTTTAACATGTGACAATTATCATTTGACAGTGATGATCAGGTGAGCTTTCTTTGTATATTTTTAGATTTAATGATTTAAATATAATTTCTTTTTAACATGTGACAATTATCATTTGACAGTGATGATCAGGTGAGTTTTCTTTGTATATTTTTATATTTAATGATTTAAATATAATTTATTTTTAACATGTGACAATTATCATTTGACAGTGATGATCAGGTGAGTTTTCTTTGTATATTTTTATATTTAATGATTTAAATATATTTTCTTTTTAACATGTGACAATTATCATTTGACAGTGAGGATCAGGCGAGTTTTCTTTGTATATTTTTATATTTAATGATTTAAATATATTTTCTTTTTAACATGTGACAATTATCATTTGACAGTGAGGATCAGGTGAGCTTTCTTTGTATATTTTTAGATTTAATGATTCAAATATAATTTCTTTTTAACATGTGACAATTATCATTTGACAGTGATGATCAGGTGAGTTTTCTTTGTATATTTTTATATTTAATGATTTAAATATATTTTCTTTTTAACATGTGACAATTATCATTTGACAGTGAGGATCAGGTGAGCTTTCTTTGTATATTTTTAGATTTAATGATTTAAATATAATTTCTTTTTAACATGTGACAATTATCATTTGACAGTGATGACCAGATTAGTTTTCTTTGTACATTTTTATATTTAATGATTCAAATATAATTTCTTTTAACATGTGAAAATATTAATTGAAAAATATTTTTGTAACAAGTAACAATTACTATTTGTCAGTGATTTATATATATATATATATATAAAAAAGAGTGCTGCAATTCAGAAAACCTCTTGGCAGTGTATTGTAACCTAAAAAAGTTACAGAGTGAGAAATAACCAAAATTGAGGTCAGAAAATTAAATAGTAATCTTTATAAAATTAACAAAATACAATACTCATCAGCTGCATGAAGTAGATAACCACTGCTAGTGATGAACTGCTAGACAACAATATTTTTTTTTTTTTTTTAATCATATCACCCCAAGCAAGGCGATAACGCCACTGATGCGCAGGGGGCTACGTAAGGGTAAAAAGAATGGAAAAGAGAAAGCCGGAAACCACATCATAAACAGGGAACAAGGGATGCGCCTCTTCACCTGTTCAGTAGACGTGAGTGGAGTGTGAACCGGGCGATAATTTAGTCTATCTACTCCAATTGGAAAAAAAAATAAAAGTGAAAAGATTGGAAAAGGGAAAACTGGAAACCGCATCCTAAACAGGAAACAAGGGATGAGCCTCTTCACCTGTTCAATAGATGTGGGTGGAGTGTGAACCGGGCGATAATTTAGTCTATCTACTCCAATTGGAAAAAAAAAATAAAAGTGAAAAGATTGGAAAAGAGAAAACTGGAAACCACATCCTAAACAGGAAACAAGGGATGAGACTCTTCACCTGTTCAATAGCACCTTCGTCCTCACATTAGCACCTAATGTATTTATGAGGATTGGGACAAACCTATTAATGTTCATAGGTACATATATAACATTGTTTAATACTGATTTTCTAGGCAGGTAATGTTTCTCCTTTTTGGAGGTAAACACAATCTTCTTTTCATTTGTCCAATTTTTTTTACACATTTCCTCACAAAATTCAGTCAGTTAAATACTATACGTGATACATGCTTGGGAAATCATGTCTTGAGACATGATTTTCCCACAGTAGGTTGCCATCACTTTCTGCAGTAGACTGGTTGCCAACCAAAGCTGTAGAACCTAATCTGTCCTGTTATTTAACCCATATCTGGATGGAGAAGATGCAGATTAATACCTTTCCCAAGAGTAATTGTGTGTGAGTGAATGCAACAAAATCAACTGGAATTCGAACTCAGCTCTCCAATTTCTCATTCTGATACCTACTACGTCATAATGCACATCTAGTCAGTCATTTAAGTGCCATATGTGATACGAGCTTTGAGCGATCATGTCTCGAAAGAGACATGACTGACTGGACAGAAGATTATCCTGCAGTAGGTTGCCATTGCTTTCTGGGGGTAGATTGGTTGCCACCTAAGGCTATAAAACCAAATCTGTCCTGTTATTTGACTCATAGCTTGAGGGGGAAGAAATGTATCATATTATTAAGTAGTAATTAATGGGGGATCAGTTTATTACTTAACAACAATAGAAAACAGATCCTCCACTTAATTCCCAGTAGAACTATTATATTCAGTCAGTCAGTTAAGTGCCATATGTGATACATGTTTTGGGTGATCATGTCTCTTTCAAGACAGGACTAACTGCACAGAAGATTATCCCACAGTAGGTTACCATTGCTTTCTAGGATAGACTGATTGCCAGCCAAGGCTATAGAACCCAATCTGTTTTGTTATTTGACTCATAGGTAGAGGGGAAAGAAATGTATATTATTAAGTAGTAATTAGTGGGGGATCAGTTTATTACTTAATAACAATAGAAAACAGATCCCCACTTTATGCCCAGTAGTAGCCTTAATCATGTCTTCTACTATTATATTCAATCATTCAGTTGAGTGCCATACGTGATACACGCTTTGGGCGATCATGTCTCGAAAGAACTCAGCTCTCCAATTCCTTGTTCGGAGCCAATATTGAATGCAAAATTAAGTTTCTAAATTTTTCTCTAACCTGATTACTGGATTAGTAAACTGTTCATTTATAACTATTGCCCTCACCACTTGAATGCCTGACACTACACAATCTTCCTTCTTCTGCCTCATTTGACCTCTCACTAATTTAAACAAAGACTATTTTTCACTAACATTGGTAGTTGGTGCAGCACAATCTTCTGACCATAATATTATCTCCATTTGGCTTTAGGTTAAGTTTTCTTTTACAATACATCAACCCTCATTGGGTTAATTAATACCAACGCTTCTATGGGCACCTAGTGAGGATCAAACTTACTACTCACTAGTAATGGTCAAATACAGTAACTCAGTAACCGCTAGACATTCTGAGTTGCACTGACTAGATCAAGTTTTGCTGTTTACTTAGCTTAGCTTAATCTGGCACAAGGCCACAATTATAGGGAACCCAGTAAAAATCAAACTCCCTATCATGGGTAATGATCAAGGAGACTAACCTTGAGACTTATATTTGTGTTGGTTCTAATCCTCAAAGAGGTTTGACAGTAGAAAAAAAGATGGCGGGAGGCGGGGGGACTGAGAGATTGTATCAGTCTCAGGTTGTTTAATCACCACTGAATAATTGAACCACAAACATGAAGCACCAATTTTATGTCCAAACCACCTGGCCGTCCTGAACGTACATGATTTTTTTTTTTTAGTTTTTGAAATAAAACAAAAAAAATAAATAAATAAAAAATAAGCCCCCCCCCCCCATTTTAATTTTCTGCTAGGATTGAAGGGAAAGCCAAAAAAAAAAAATGGAGGGAAAGGGAGAAGTTTTGATGAGTGATTGAGGAATTACATTGTCTAAAGCTTTAGTACATGGTACTGTGTCTGTTGGCAATGTTGTGGGCTTTCTTTTCTAACCCCTGACCTCACGCCATCCTCTATTCACCCTACAGTTGACAACTCCAAGCATTGGATGCGTCTACCAGCCCTCCCCCAGCCAAGTAAACGTCAGAATCACAGGATGTGCATACAGACCCTTGACAGCGTGTAACAGTCATGGATTTCTTTAGTTTCTAATAAGATTTTCCAGTCATTACAATGTTTGTAAACACCCACGGAGCTGATCTAGCCGCAATAGCTTACCTGCCACAACCGTGAGTCCTTACCTGCTCTCCTTAAGTCAGTAAGAGGAGGGTCTTTGAAGTTCTAAGAAGAAGAGAAATATTGCAAAAGGCGTTCTTTGTATGTTGGAACCAGAAAGAAGAAAAAAAAAGAAGAGGAGAGTTATTACAAGAGGGAAAGTCCTTAGAGGACAATCAGAGAGAAAGGAAGAGAAAAGAGATATTGCAAGTTTTTAAGTAAGGATCCTGAAATAAAAAAAAAATGTGCATGGGGGTGGTGAGTGTAGAAGGCATAGTGGTCCCATCAGAAATATAAATAAGTAAAGAGACTTGTCTTGTTTGCTTGGTGGGTGAGTTTTGACTCCAAAATTGTAGATGTCAGAGACCTGACACTTTTTAAACATTCAAATGAAAATAACACCTTATTTTTTCAGTTTCAAATGTAACTTTTAAAATCCATACAATTTCTCCTTATTTTTTTTTTCCAAATCTAGCTTAAATTATAGAGGGTAGTTTTTTTTGTTTTTTTTTGCCAGATGTGAGAGAAGCTAGACTGAGAAAGCAATTTATTCTCTATTTTGACTGATAAATACTTGTTTTTCTGAGCTTGAATCATAAAGTGGTGTATTTTCTGGTTTGGCTGACAGAGAGGCATTTTTTTAGCAGGTCCGATGCACAGTAATTTGATTTTTAGCTCAAAACTGGGTGAGGTCATTTTAGCTTCACTATTAGAAGACATGTTTTTTGTAGTATCAATAATAGTAAAATACATTTTTCATCGATTGACTGATAGAGAGGCATTTTTTTCTTTGATTGATAAACATTTTTCTACCTTGATCAAAGAAGGTGCATTTTTCTACCTTGATCAAAAAAGGTGCATTTTTCTACCTTGATCAAAAAAGGTGCATTTTTCTACCTTGATCAAAAAAGGTGCATTTTTCTACCTTGATCAAAAAAGGTGCATTTTTCTACCTTGATCAAAAAAGGTGCATTTTTCTACCTTGATCAAAAAAGGTGCATTTTTCTACCTTGATCAAAAAAGGTGCATTTTTCTACCTTGATCAAAGAAGGTGCATTTTTCTACCTTGATCAAAAAAGGTGCATTTTTCTACCTTGATCAAAAAAGGTGCATTTTTCTACCTTGATCAAAAAAGGTGCATTTTTCTACCTTGATCAAGGGAAGTGCATTTTGCACCTTCAATTGAGGAGGGTGCTTTTTTCTATAAATTTCTAATCAACTAATTTAATGGATATAGGCTTTTAAATGGTCATGGTGACATGCTAATTTTCACTTCATGTATAGGGGAAAAAAGGTGATTTAAGTAAATTTGAACATGTCTTCCTCATTGGTGCCAGACAGATAGGTCATTTTTTTTTTATACAACCAACTCTAGTGTTTACAGAGAATACCCCACTCTCAAAAAATTGTTAGATGAAATTGTTATTTGATAAAAGTTATTTGTCAAGAGAATGGCCAGGTTGGTTCAAACTGATAAAAAGTTAATAGTAGCTCAAATATCAACACTTTACAACAGAGGTATACAGAAGAGCTTTTGTTGAGGGAGGTGCATCTCTGTATCTTTGAGGTAGGGTGTGCATTTTTCAATCTCAATTGAAGTAGTCACATATTTCTATCTTGACTGAAGGAGGTATATCTTTATATCTCAATCGAGAATCGAGGTGGATTCTACTATCTCAATTGAGAGAGGTGCGTATTTCTGTCCCAATTGAAGAAGGTGCATTATTCATGCTAAAGGTGCATCTTTCTACTTCTATCATGGGAGTGCATTTTTTGACCTCGATTAAGGGAAGGTGCATCTTTCTACTTCTATCATGGGAGTGCATTTTTTGACCTCGATTAAGGGAAGGTGCATCTTTCTACTTCTATCATGGGAGTGCATTTTTTGACCTCGATTAAGGGAAGGTGCATCTTTCTACTTCTATCATGGGAGTGCATTTTTTGACCTCGATTAAGGGAAGGTGCATCTTTCTACTTCTATCATGGGAGTGCATTTTTTGACCTCGATTAAGGGAAGGTGCATCTTTCTACTTCTATCATGGGAGTGCATTTTTTGACCTCGATTAAGGGAAGGTGCATCTTTCTACTTCTATCATGGGAGTGCATTTTTTGACCTCGATCAAGGGAAGGTGCATCTTTCTACTTCTATCATGGGAGTGCATTTTTTGACCTCGATTAAGGGAAGGTGCATCTTTCTACTTCTATCATGGGAGTGCATTTTTTGACCTCGATTAAGGGAAGGTGCATCTTTCTACTTCTATCATGGGAGTGCATTTTTTGACCTCAATTAAGGGAGGGTGCATCTTTTTATCTCAATTGAGGGAGTACATCTTTCTACCTTGATTAAGAGTGTGCATTTTTCGATTAAGGGAAGGTGCATCTTTCTATCTCAATTGAGGGAGTACATCTTCCTACTTTGATTAAGAGTATACATTTTTCTACTTCAAATGAGGGAGGGTGCATCTTTCTAACTTGATTGAGAGTGGGGGAGCATATTTTTATTTCAGTTCAGGGGTACATCTTTCTATATTGATTCTAACCCCCTCCCCCAGCAGATGAGGACTCACAGTGACTAAAACTGACATGATGTGGCTACCCTTTCTCTTTTCAACAAGTATTTTCATGGAAACTGCTCTGACATGCTTCTCCCCACACTCGGTACCCTAATTTACTGTAGAAATAGTTAAATATAATAACCTCTTCTATGCTAACAGTTTCTTTTCTCTCACTTCCTGTTTGTGGAACTCACTTCCATTCGCTTCCTTCCCTGATAGCTACAATCTCCAAAAGTTTAAATGCAACGTCAATTGCCATATTTTATCTCATTGATTCCCAGCCACCTCTTATTTCAACATCCCAATAGCTACAATCTCCAACTTTAAATGCAACATTAATTGCCATCTTTTATCTACTAGATTCCCATCCACCTCTTACCAATTCTTCAACATCCCAATAGCTACAATCTCCAAAAGGTTAAATGCAACATCAATTGCCATCTTTTATTTTCTTGATTCCTATCCAACTTTTATCATTTCTTCAATATCACCTGTACCGTTTTTTTGTCTCACTGTAACTCCTTGAGCACCAGTGACATTTCTGCTTTGCTTGGGGTGAAATGATTATATTAACAGTAAAAATGCTTCTGTAACCACTAGAGCCAAAATAAGCATTTGACAGTTGGTTATACAAGATATTCAATTTTCTTTTCACACTTTGCCAAACATGGATCTTTGTGCTTGCAAAAAAAATGGAGTGTCAAAAAGGACAGTTTTTCCCTTGACACCACTATTATTTTAACGATCTTCACTTCTCGGCAATGTTTACTGTTTTAAAAAGTAATGATTAGAATTGTAAATAAAACCTAAACCTAAGAAAGCAAATTTATACATTTTCTTTGTTCCTGAGAAAACAAAAATAATAAACACATTATTTAATTGGAGTAGATAGACTAAACTATCACCCGGTTCACACTCCACCCATGTCAATTGAACAGGTGAATAGCCTCATCCCTTGTTCAGGATGCGGTTTCCGGTTTTCTCTTTTCCAATCTTTTCACTCTTTTCTTTATTTTTGTTTTCAATTGGAGTAGATAGACTAAACTATCGCCCGGTTCACACTCCACCCACGTCTGTTGAACAGGTGAAGAGGCTCATCCCTTGTTTCCTGTTTAGGATGCGGTTTCCGGTTTTCTCTTTTCCAATCTTCTCACTTTTTTTTTTCTTTTTTTTCAATTGGAGTAGATAGACTAAACTATCGCCCGGTTCACACTCCACCCACGTCTGTTGAACAGGTGAAGAGGCTCATCCCTTGTTTCCTGTTTAGGATGCGGTTTCCGGTTTTCTCTTTTCCAATCTTCTCATTTTTTTTTTCTTTTTTTTCAATTGGAGTAGATAGACTAAACTATCGCCCGGTTCACACTCCACCCACGTCTGTTGAACAGGTGAAGAGGCTCATCCCTTGTTTCCTGTTTAGGATGCGGTTTCCGGTTTTCTCTTTTCCAATCTTCTCATTTTTTTTTTTTTTTTTCAATTGGAGTAGATAGACTAAACTATCGCCCGGTTCACACTCCACCCACGTCTGTTGAACAGGTGAAGAGGCTCATCCCTTGTTTCCTGTTTAGGATGCGGTTTCCGGTTTTCTCTTTTCCAATCTTCTCACTTTTTTTTTCTTTTTTTTCAATTGGAGTAGATAGACTAAACTATCGCCCGGTTCACACTCCACCCACGTCTGTTGAACAGGTGAAGAGGCTCATCCCTTGTTTCCTGTTCAGGATGCGGTTTCCGGTTTTCTCTTTTCCAATCTTCTCACTTTTTTTCTTCTTTTTTTCAATTGGAGTAGATAGACTAAACTATCGCCCGGTTCACACTCCACCCACGTCTGTTGAACAGGTGAAGAGGCTCATCCCTTGTTTCTAAAATGATAAATAATTAAGGATCTTCTTAAAAATGGTTCACGTTTGTTTTTTTTAATCATGTCACCCCAAGCAAGGCATTCCACTGCCACTATAGTGCAAGGGGTTACACAGGGCGATAAATGAGTTAGGATGTACATAGGAGGAGAGTTGGAGAGAATGGGAGGGTTAGTGTGTTAGGAGGTGTCTATTGACCTTACATTTAAACTCCTGGAGGTTGTAGCCATCGGGGAAGCAAGCATGAGGAAGGGAATTCCACAGGCAGGAAGTGCGAGAAAAGAAGCAGTTGGAGTAGAAATTGTGGTTACATTTCATCGATTTCACTGTAAAAGGGTGGGACCTAGTTGCCAATCTAGTATCTCATGCAAAACTCACACCTAGGGGCCACCAGTGATTTAAGTTCATCAGAGCAGAAGCCATGAAAGTATTTATAGAAGAGGCACAGGTAAGCCACGTCACGCCGGTGAGAGAGTGACTGCAGGTGGTCAGCTAAGTCGGTATCAATCACGTTACAGATTCTTCGCTGTATTTTGTCAAGAAGCCCGAGGAGAATAGTAGGGGCACCCGACCAGATGTGGCAACAGTATTCAAAACACGGGCGGATATTTTAATAATTTAGTCAACATTTAAAAAATTTATGAATAACAAATTGTTTTCATATTCACTTCTTTTTTAGCTGGTAAATTATAAATATTGCATTAGTTTTAACTGCATTAGTTTTTAGAATGTTGTAAATATAAAATTATTCTTGTAAATATACAATCAAATAAATTGTGCTTGATAGTTTTCTTGTCAATTCTCAAGAACAAAAGAAAATGTATAAATTCACTTTCATTTACACTATTTACATTATCCGGACTATTGTCCTCATTTTTGTTGTCATTTGTATGATGTTTCGGCTTTTGTACACTCCGGCCTTCTTCAGATACTAGGAATTTCGAACCGAATCCTTTATTTCAATCATTATTATTATATCATTCTCATTCCTTGCATATTAGTAATGCAATGATTGGAAGTCGTGAGTTATCTCTCTCTAACCCTGCAAGTTACTTGTTCACCACTGCTGTAGTCTGGTATTGAACTCACAACTCACAGTCAAGTCAGGAACTAATCAATGTCTATATGTGTCCTTAAGGACAAGAACAACTGAATTTTGGGGACTTATAAACCTAATGTCCAGTAATTCTTTTTTTACCAGAGCTCATATTGCAATTTTTTGATCTTAATGGTTTTCTCTAGTAATCTTTTTTTACCATTGCAATTTTGACATTAATGATTTTCTCTCTAAATACTATCTCATCTCAGAAATATAGACAGATCCCTTTCATCATTGTGTTTAGGTTTTTATTACAATTATAATCATTGCTTTTTAATACAATAAAGAGTGAAAGTAATTAAAATGCCAGCAGTGCCAAAGTAAAAACCAGCCTTTTGACACTCTTTTTGTCGACACAAACTTCCAAGTTTGTCCATTCTTTGTAATTTTTTGTTTTTTAATTTCTAAAATTTAAAACTTATCTGTGCTGTCAATATCAGAAAATAAAGAATTTGAAATTAGGAAAAAAAAAAAAAAAAAAAAAAAAAACAACTGATCTCTTACCTGGCGTCTAAAAATCTGGATCGTAAAATCATAACTGCCTCACATGTACTCTGTTTTAACTGCATTTCAATCGCTGCAAATTTTTTACGAATAATGCTAACCATGCGTTCTATTTCTTTTGGTGCAATTGGACGGGTTCGACTCTGCTCCCGAAGTAAGTTGACTACATGACTGGTGAACTCATTACAGGCCTGGAATAAAAATGAAAAAGAAAAACAAATGAAGTGCCGATTTTGCAGAATAGCCTCGCCAACCACAAATTGGTTCTCCTCAGTTCAATAACACAAGATATAACATGACAAATTAGTCAAAGAGTTTCTTAATTTTTTTTTTGGGGGGGGGGGTATCCTCCATTTGTTGAGAGTAATTAACAAAATAAATGCTAAAAATAAGAAAAAGAAATTGTCCGACTGAATCAAAGTTTTACTCATTTTAAACAAATTTTATATATATATATATATATATATATATATATATATATATATCTCAGAGTGAATAAGAAATGAAGAAAAAAATTTTTTTACAATGTCCAAAACATTAATTTAAAACAGTGCTCGATATATAATTTATATAGAGCTGTGAATATTTATTATAAATTATATTTTACATGTTCTAAAATATAATTTATGATAAATAAATATATATATATATATATATATATATATATATATATATATATATATAAGTGATCATAATAATAAAAACATTTAACATAACTTCACAATTTTTTGTAATAAAATCAATAAGTAAAATTCGATCTTTGGTAAAAATAATATTCATCAAAAGAATGGCTGAATTAGGTGTTCTATACAATTTTCATAAAACAAAAATGTAGGACAAGTTCAAATATAAAATATCTGAAACACTGACCATCTTGCAGCCATGGTTTTTCCTAAATGGATTCTGTCTGAAGAAGCCTTCTTGATAGAAACTGTGGTTGCAGAAAGGTTAGTGTTAAACACATACAACTGGAGCAAGGACCTGATACCACATAGTATAAATAACGATTTAAATAGGTAGAAAGCTATTTTTTACAATATTTAAATAGATAATATTTAATTGTGGCTAGATTTGCTGTTAAAAATCGGTTCCCTGTCTCATGCTAGAAAATTTTTCTTACCAGAATCTATTTTACATATTTATAAATCTACCATTTGTCATTGCTTTGAATATTGCAGCCACTTTAAGGTCTGGTACTCTTGTTATATATTTAGAGGTTCTTAAAAAATCCAAAGATCTGCAATGTTACTGGTCCTGACCTGGCATCTTAGATTCAGTCACTTTCCTATTAGTGAAAATTCAACCCACATCTATTGAACAGGTGAAGAGGCTCATCCCTTGTTCCCTGTTTAGGATGTAGTTTCCAGTTTTCTCTTTTCCAATCTTTTCACTCCTTTTACTTTTTTTTTTTTCAATTGGAGTAGATAGACTAAACTATCGCCCGGTTCACACTCCACCCATGTCTATTGAACAGGTGAAGAGGCTTATCCCTTGTTCCCTGTTTAGGATGTGGTTTCCGGCTTTCTCTTTTCCAATCTTTTCACTCTTACATAGCTCCCTGCACATCAATGGCATTACTGCCTTGCTCGGAGGTGATATGATTTAAAAAAAAAAAAAATAAAAATGAAGCTTCCCTGTAACTTTTCTATGAATATTTTTATTGTGATTGTTCTAATAAACTTTTATCTTGCTTGTGGAAATATCTTCCAACTCCTGGTTTCTTTCTGGTCAACTTTGATCATCAAAAATTTGAATGAAATGTCAATGGCTATCGGCCATCGTCGTCTTCCTGTTTTTTTAGTGTTCTCTCTCTTCTATAGTGTTCTTTTTTCTCATATTTTCTAACACTCAGTAACCCCCATTGTGTCTTAGTGGCTTTATTGTCTTGCCAAAAACCACAGAATCTGTGACAACGTTTTTATAATCCCAAATAAAACCATAGAATGGACACACGTGCATCACAGGCAATACACAATATGCCACAAGACACACATGTGTGTCACATGGCAGGATAATGGTTAAAAGTAGCAGTTTACCTGCTACAACTGTCAGTTCTTACTAACTTACTGAAGTTAGATATGTTTGTCTTTGAAGTTTCACAGTAAAGATGATATATTACAGAGTTTTTCACAAGATCTCAAGTAGTGTGTTATGTTTGTCAACCCACAGAGTTGATTGAGCCGTGATAGTTTACCTGCCCTTACCTGTTTGCCTTAAGTCAAAAAGAGAAGGGTCTTTGAAGTTCTGAGAGGGAGAATGATATTGCAAAAAGTTTGTAAGTAGAGGTCAGAGAAGAGAAAAAAAATAAAAAAAATAAAAAGGCATTTGTGTATAGGACTGGAAAGAGGGACTGTTTACAGTGGTACCCTCAGAAATCTAAATAAGTAAAGAGTACTGGGTCTATTTGCTTGGCTGTCAGTCTGTACTCCCACCCACTACCATTAAAAAAATATTACACAAGTTGGATCAGTTAAAAATAAACATTATTTTTTTTAGAAACCTTCTAGTCTATCTAACCTCTCCCACACAGATTAGAACCCCAACCACCCACTACCATAAAAAAAAAAATATTACATAATTTGGATCAGTTAAAAAAAAAACATTTTTTTTAGAAACCTTCTTGTCCATCTAACCTCTCCCACACAGATTAAAACCCTAACAACATTTTATTTATTTATTTTTTTTTTAACATTTTAAACCAGGGGAGACAACCTCCAACAAAGATATCAGGGTTCAAGGAGATGTCTTTTATTTTTTATTTATAGAATTTGAAGCCCATGTCTATAATCTTCATCAGAATAAAATCAATTTAAATACCCTGAATATTTGACTAACTTTTTATTAGGACCACCATAAAAAAGTTCAAGGTTATCTCCCCTTGACCATTCAAGGGGGGTCCATCCCAGCTAATAGGTGCATGCTGGGATACAAAAATAGACTTCTGAGAGGAGACCAGAAACATGGCGTGCAGGACTTTGCTAGGCTCTTCATTTAATATTAACAACTGTTAGCTGTACCTATATTCTACAAAAATAAATTCCCTAGTTTATTCACAATACTCAGCGAGTGTTTTATTTTTCTGTAACAGTTTTATTTTGTTATGTTATAAACATAACACTTTTTGTTCAATGAATTACAATAGAATGCCATTCTATTGAACACTTTGTTTATTGAAGTTTGGTTTGGTTGTTTTGTTTTTATGGCATATCAACCTTGGTGGGTCATTTATTGCCAACTAAATTTTATTTATTTATTGCTAGTAATACCTTTTTCTTTCAACAATTTATTGTTGTTTTCATATAAGTTTTGTGTCTAGTAATACTTTTTTCTTTTCGAGTATCAAGATTCATTGGGATTTGTTTTTAAGGGCAGGGTCCCAAAGTCCTACCCTTGTTATTTAACCCATAACTGGAGGGAAGGGATGGATTAATATCTTTCCCAAGGGTACCAGTGCTTAAGTGAATGCAGGGTATTCAACTGGAATTTGAACTAGGCTCACTGATTTCTCTTTCCGAGCCGATATCCACTGCACCACAATGCACATCCGTCACTAAACGCTTAGAGCACCTGGTATTCCCAAGTGGTCACCCATCTAAGTACTGACCAGGCTCAACAGGATATGGCTGTAAGCCGTTTATTGAAGTATGCTTAGGTTTAATTATTTCATGATTTGAAAAGTAGACAATGACATTCTGACAGAGTAAAAAGGGAGCACTGTGCAAAAATGTTTGGGAACTACTTTATGTTTCTAAATGTAGCTGATCATGGGTCTCCACAGTTTCCTATCTGTTGCAGATTTTAGCAAAATTTTTTTTTTTTGCTTGCTGTTCATTTCAGTGTTCTCGACAGGCTCCAAAGGAGAATCTGTAATGTCATAGGTCCTGACTTCAGTGTTCTCGACAGGCTCCAAAGGAGAATCTGTAATGTCATAGGTCCCAACTTCAGTGTTCTCGACAGGCTCCAAAGGAGAATCTGTAATGTCATAGGTCCCAACTTCAGTGTTCTCGACAGGCTCCAAAGGAGAATCTGTAATGTCATAGGTCCCGACTTCAGTGTTCTCGACAGGCTCCAAAGGTCCCGACTTGGCAGCTTGACTCCAGTTACTTTCTTACTGGTGAGATGTGGCTTCCCTGTGTCTATTCTACAAATATTTTCATGATTTCTGCTCCAATGAACTTGAGTCACTGGTGCTCCGGCCACAAGAATTTACTCGGATAACCAGACTGGCAGCAAGGTCCCACCCATTCACAGTTAGATCAACTAAATGCAGCCGACAATTTTACTCCATCAGTTTCTTTTCTCACACTTCCCGGCTGTGGAACTTACTTCCATATACTTGCTTTCCTGAGGGCTACAACCTCCGGGAATTGAAATGCAATGTCAATTCCCATCTCCTATTCACTTGACGCTAGTTCTTTCTACATCACCCTGTATATCTTGTCCTTTTCCTGTCTCAGTTGATCTTCACACCTGTGTTCCCATCCTTCTCTTGCCTTTTCTTTGACACCCCCTGTAACTGGTTCATCTTTCTCTTGAATCTCTTCCTGTTCAAAACTTTTACTCTTTTGTAGCCCCCTGCGCACCAGTAGCAGTACCGCCTTGCTTGGGGGGAAAATGATTAAAAAAAAAAGTCTTTGTTCTGGTAATAATTTATATAAAAAGCGGTGACTGTGAGTGTCAAATTATCTAAACCCTCTTTCCTCATTCTATGCTTTAGAATTTTAAGTCTCTTTCTGACTGGCCTTTTTGTTTCCATTTCCCAAATGTTTTTTTTGTGAGTTTTTTTTTTTTTAATCATCTCACCCCAAACTATTGCGCTACATAGGGGAAGGTAAAGAGAAGGAGTGGTTAAACATAGGGAATGTCAGGAGGAAGGTGACAGATGAGTAAGGATACCGAGAATGAGGGTTGGGCAGATGGGAAGAGTGTTTGATAGAATGGGAGCAGGTTAGTGTGTTAGGAGGTGTCTATTGACCTTACATTTAAACTCCTGGAGATTGTAGCCGTCGGGGAAGCAATCGTGTGGAAGGGAATTCCACAGTCGGGAAGTGCGAGGAAAGAAACTGTTGGAGTAGAATTTGCGGTTGCATTTTATCGGTTTCACTGTAATAGTTTGTACTATTGAGAAAATTATCTTTTTCTATAATCAGCATGTGGGCGTTTATGTCACTCCACAATTTTCTATTCTTTGAAGTTCTTTATAATGTTTATCTTTTTACCATTCATCTGACTCCCCCATGAACTCGTCAAAAAGGTGGTCCACAGCTTCATCTGTTTAGTTTACATTTTATATGTCCTGTGTGTATCAAGATTTTCAAAACTTCCTAGTCTTGCTAAAGAATACCAGGTCTATGAAGAAATTCTACCAACCATATTGTTTCTTGAAAATTACTGAGATTGTCAAAAGTACTGGAATTTGTTTTTTTTTTTAATCATATCACCCCGAGCAAGGCGGTAACGCCACTGAAGTGCAGGGGGCTATATAAGAGTGAAAAGATTGGAAAAGAGAAAGCCGGAAACCACATCCTAAACAGGGAACAAGGGATGAGCCTCTTCACCTGTTCAATAGACATGGGTGGAGTGTGAACCGGGCGATAGTTTAGTCTATCTACTTTAATTGGGGAAAACAAAAATAAAAAGTGAAAAGATTGGAAAAAAGAAAGCCGGAAACCACATCCTAAACAGGGAACAAGGGATGAACCTCTTCACCTGTTCAAAATAATAGTATAAGAACTTCACAATTTCCACAAAAATACTCAACAACTTATTTGGAAATTGAAAAAGTCAAAAAAAAAAAAAGAAAAAAAAAAAAACAGACAGACCTAGTCTGTGTTTTTTAATAAAATTTGTTTATATATATATTATGCTCTCATTACAATTGAGCTCTCTAGAGAAGAAAATTTTAAAAACACTTCTGCGATATAAGCATTACAGATGGAACAGTAAGAGTGACCTGGCCAAAACCGAAAACCAATCCACAGTAAAATCCAAAGCATGGATCTGATTATTTTTCAGTTGATCCACAATAAAACGATCTGCATTTGTTTTGAATGGTATCACCGGATGGAAAATTCTTATGAAGTATTTTTAGCTGCGTTGTTCTATCTATGTAGTCAACTCCACAACTACATTTTCTATAAATACTTTCACGGCTTCTGCTCCGATGAAATTAGATCACTGGTGCCCCCTAAATACGAATTTGCACGAGATACTAGATTAGCAACTAGATCCCACCCTTTTACAGTAAAACCGATAAAATGCAACCGTAACTTCTACTCCAACAGTTTCTTTCCTCGCACTTCCCGACTGTGGAAATCCCTTCCACACGATTGCTTCCCCGACAGCTACAATCTCCAGGAGTTTAAATGTAAGGTCAATAGACACCTCCTAACACACTAACCTGCTCTCATTCTATCAAACACTCTTCCCATCTGCCCAACCCTCATCCTCGGTATCCTTACTCATCTGTCTCCTTCCTCCTGACATTCCCTATGTTTAACCACCCCTTCTCTTTACCTTCCCCTATGTAGCCCCATGCTTAATAGTGGCAGTGGAATGCATTGCTTGGGGTGAGATGATTAAAAAAAAAAAAAAAAAAAAATTAAAATAGTAGATGACAGATGGACTGGGTCTCTGTTTTGGCCAGATCAAACTCACTGTTCCATCTGAAGGTGTTGGAGACAATGTTTATCAGGTCTAGGCTGTCCTCTCTTTGTAAACAAAGGGAGTGTTTGGTTGGGTTTGCTCTGTTTGGTCTCTAGCAGCTTCTGATGTAATAACTCTTAGAAAAATAACCCTTTTGTTCATTCATGTCACCCATGACACATTTGTTTTTCATAATATTTCCCCATTTACAGTTCTGTTAAGTGGGGATGAGATTGGTTGACTGGTGTTTTGTTTTTGTTTTTGGCATGGCCAATCATAATAAAAAATTTTTTGTCTTTAATACCATATATATATATATATATATATATATATATATATATTAAAAAAGGATTAATTCAAAGATGTTGAATGGCCATTTCGATATGAAGATCCCCACGAGGGATAACACATCACCTCAGCAACAGAAAAATCCTTTCAGAAACTGGAGAAAAATTAGTCTACTTTTCCTTTTTAAATAGATTGCAAAGAAATTAAAAATAAAATAAAATATATTTGCTCTGTAATATTTTATTACATTAAGCTCGCTTCCTGTATCATTTTTTAATATTAAAATAAAATTTTTAATATTAATTAGGATCGAGTTTTGGAATTTACCTTCCTGCTTTTTTCCCTTGGATTGAAGTATCTGAATTAAAATATATATATATATATATATATATATATATATATATATATATATAGGAAAAACTACTAAAAAGTTGTAAGTTTAAAAATGCATTTTTTGACAGTATTTGTTTATTTCTATTATTATATTTGATATTTCAAACCGTCCTTGGCCCTTCATCAGAAACAAATGATTTTAAAATTTAAATTAGAAACATATTTCACGAGCACATTCATGGAGAGATTGTTTACATCACGTGATGCAGAAAGTGACAGATTTCTTTAAAAAATATTTGTAAACGTCAACCTATCTTTAATAATACTTATAAATTTTATTTTAGAGAAAAATCGGAGTCTATTAGTAAACATTTGCAATTTTCTAAAGTGTGTCCCGGTTGATTGAAGTAAACTGTTATGGGGGAATATTCGTTGTTATATATATATATATATATATATATATATATATACAGTACTGTGCAAAAGTATTCTTTTCTGAGGCATCAAAATAAAGTTTAAAATCACCCCTGTCCTAACACTTTCGCACACTACCGGTAATGTGCAAAAGTATTAGGACAGGGGTGATTTTCCTAAAAACCTCACTAAGATTCAAATACAGACTGAAAAGCCAAGTAAATTGCTAATAAATATTGATTATTCAAAACTAGGTGTAAAAGAAATGTATTAAAAAGAAGTTATATTTAATAAACTACTCTATTAAACATCTATGGGATATTTTGGATAAAAAAATTGATAAATCTAATGTTACTTTGCAAGACACACTTTGGGAACAAATACAAGCTGCTTGGCAGGAGATACCATTAGATACATTGAAGAAGCTTGTGATGTCAATGCTTGACAGAACAAAGGCTGTGATCAAAGCAAAAGACTGTTATACTAAATATTTAATTTATTACATAAGTATTTTTTCTTGTTAAAGCATTTGTTGAGTAAATCAAATAAAATTACTTTAATCAAATTGTTTATTTTCTGTCAATATGCTTCATGAAAGATAAAATAGTTCTTTTCCTAATACTTTTGCATAGTACTGTATACACACAAAAAGAGACAGATACTATTAGATACACTGAAGAAGCTTGTGATGTCAATGACTGACAGAACGAAGGCTGTGATCAAAGCGAAAGGCCATTATACTAAATATTTAATTTATTACATAACAAGTATTTCTTCTTGTTAAAGCATTTGTTGAGTAAATCAAATAAAATTACTTTAATCAAGTTGTTTATTTTCTGTCAATATGCCTCATAAAAGATAAAATAGCTCTTGTCTTAACACTTAAGCACAGTACTGTATATATAAAAAAAATTATGGTCTTCATGTCTATATTAATAGTGTTAATAGGTTAATATTTACATTTTTTTAAAATTGAAAAAGATAATGAAAAAAGAAAGCAGCCTACGAAACATTGCAGTTTTCATCATTTTCTTGTTCGTTTATCCTCATGTAGGGCTGTACTTTGGTTAGTCAAAATACACGCAATAAAATAATGACGGGGGGGGGGGGGAACAGCATACATTTTATACAACAAACATTTATTTTTCAATGCAATCAGTTTCTTTGATAATCAACTTAATTTAATGAAGAATTATGACCCACAAATATCAAACATTATACAGTGAAATGTTCAGGCCCAAACTTAGCTAACAATTACATGCCAAAAATACCAAACTTTATTGACAAATACACAAAAACATTTGAGCACTTCAAAAAGAGGAAAAATTTTTTTAACTATATATATATATATATATATATATATATATATATATAATAATAATAATATTTATAACAGTGTTAATAGTAACAAAAATAATTCTGCTAATACTAGTAATTGTTATACTATATTTAAGTTTGTCTTGAAAAACCCACTGAGAACAAACTCGGAGGGAAAAGGAGGGGAAGTAAAAAAAAGAAACAAACAAAGTACATGAACAAAAGTCAAATACTCGTAGGAAAGAAAAAAAAAAAACCAAGATGAAAAACCGTAACACTAAAGCGCTCAATACAAAAGTAGAGCAACAAGGGTGAAACCTAGGTAGGTTTGTTGGCTCTCACTTAGATTTTATATATATATATATATATATATATATATATGCATGTATGTATGTATGTATGTATGTGTGATACATTAAAAGCAACAAACAAGGTATTATCATTAAGCTTTTTAGATAATTTTTTATGTGTTGGTTTAATATTATTCTTTTTGCGACTCAAATTATATAAGAATTGTCAGAAGGCTTTGTACATTCAAGCGCTTTCGGCTATACTTTTAACCATTATTGAGAATTAATTTTGTTTTACTTCTAAATAAACATGTGTAAAGTTTATGCATATAGAATATTGTGTATGCTAAGTAAAACAAAATTAATTCTTGATAATGGGTAGAAGTATAGCCGAAAGTGGTTGAAAGTACAAAACCTTTGAACAATTCTTATATAATTTGAATATCGAAAAGAAAAAAAATTATATGAACACATGAAAAATTATATAACACCTTAATGATAATACCTTGTCTATCATTTTAAAAGAAACCTTTTATAAAAGATTGTTGCCAAAATACACAATATATATATATATATATATATATATATATATATGAAACAAAATAAATTTCAAAGTTCAAAACCATTGTATGATCATTTCGACATGAAATCCCTAAGAGAGATTTCACATTTCATCGGCAACTTACACTCAAAATAAAATAAGATATTATTGGTGGAAGTTCAAAAATTTACGTCACAGAAAAACCTAGATAGGTAGGATTGAAGTAGATAGCAATCAATGTCTATTTTTCGATTTTGGACAACATTACTTTTAGATTGAGTTGTAAGTAAAAAATTTAAAAATTTGGCATTGTCTAGCTCTAAAAAAGAGGAAGGGGAAGAGAAGGAAGAAATAGGAAGTGGTGTTTGACAGGGAAGTGGGCTAAACAAAATTATATATATATATATATATATATATATATATATATACACACACACACACACACAGTGAATGAAAAGTAACTCTCTATTTTTATGTAGGAGTGTCCAACCACGAGTCTTGATTAGACACCCTGTGTCTATTTTCTTTAGGGTCCATTCAAGGAGGAAGTCTATCATACCAAACCAAGATTTAGGAAGAACTTGAAGGGCAAATACAAGAAGTTATGCCTTCCATACCACAAGAAGAGTTACAGTGATTGAAAAGTAACTCCCTATGTACGAGTGTCCAGCCATGAGTCCTGATTTGACACCATGTGCGTATTTTCTTACAAAAAAACAAGTAATAATAACAACAATAAATCTACACTTTAAACAAAGTCTCTACAGCTTCTCACACTTTTTCTTCTTTATATCTTGAAATACTAAGGAGTAAATTTACTCAATAAATTTGCTAGTGACTTCAACCACAGCTGCCAGATGGCTTTGGACTCTCCAGCAACTCTTCTGGCCTGTCTCCTTGTTTAAGTTGGTGAATGTTGCCATAATCCTCGCCTTCAGTTCATTTTTGGTGTTACAAGTTGAGTTGGTCTCTTACTCGACTGAGCCCCTTATATCATAATCAAGGGGGTTAAAGTCTGGGGAGTTAGGTGGCCAGATGTAAGGGTTGATGTGGTCGCAGAAAGTGTCTGACAGCCATGACTGGATTCTCCTGCTTGTACGGCATGGTGCAGAGTCCTGTTGCCAAACATAGGGTCTTCCAGCAACCACTCACTTAAATCAGGGCAGCACTACCTGCTCAAGGCACTTGATGTTGGCTTTTGTGTTGACCCTCACCAACAAATTTGGGAATTTTTTCCTAATCAGAACAATCAGAGTGATTTCTCTGAGCTGCTTTACCTTCATAATCACCATTAGACTCATCCAACTCTTTCTGAATCTTCTTCACTCAGATTGATACCTAAACACACTGAAATGTTCATATTCGAGCTCAAAGTGTGAAAACCATGCAGTACAGCCAGCTTCTTCCATATTTCTGGCAAAGTGAAATGTGCCATTGTGCTCTTTTTCTCATAGATGGTGCCCAACTGACTCTACTATACTGTGCAATTGACAAAATCAAAAGCAAATAATGTACATGTGTGAAATTAAAAATATAAAATGACAACAATTTACCCATTGCATCCTGTACACACACACACATATATAGTCATCCACAGAGAGATCTGTTTCACTGTATCTCAGCTCTTTTTTTTTTTTAAATCATATCACCCTGAGCAAGGCGGTAACACCACTGATGTGCAGGGGGCTACGTAATAGTGAAAAGATTGGAAAAGAGAAAAGCCGGAAACCACATCCTAAACAGGGAACAAGGGATGAGCCTCTTCTCACTTTGGTTCCTTTTTTTTTTTTTTTTTAATTGTATCACCCCGAGCAAGGCGGTAATGCCACTGATGTGCAGGGGGCTACGTAATAGTGAAAAGATTGGAAAAGAGAAAAGCCGGAAACCACATCCTAAACAGGGAACAAGGGATGAGCCTCTTCTCACTTTGGTTTCTTTTTTTTTTTTTTTTTTTTTAATCGTATCACCCGAGCAAGGCGGTAACGCCACTGATGTGCAGGGGGCTACGTAATAGTGAAAAGATTGGAAAAGAGAAAAGCCGGAAACCACATCCTAAACAGGGAACAAGGGATGAGCCTCTTCACCTGTTCAATAGACGTGGGTGGAGTGTGAACAGGGCGATAGGTAGATCTATCTACTCCAATTGAAAAAAAAAACCAAAGTGAGAAGATTGGAAAAGAGAAAGCAGTACAATATATGAACACACACAGTTATATTTGTGATACACACACACACACACACACACACACACAACACTTTATGTAACTTAATAGAGAATTTCTTTTTTTATTTAATGCTTTTTTCAGTTTGCATAAAATCTCTTGCAACATAGGAAAAAAGTAATAAAAAGTAAAACAGACAGAACTTGTTAATCAATTTGAATATCTGGATGAGTTCCAGCTGCCTAACATATATATATATATATATATATATATATATATATTATAAACACAAAATTTTATAATGCCAACAAATAAAGTAAATTTCATACTTACAGGCATTTATAGATGGTAGAATAACAATAGATGTTTTAAAAAATAGGAAATATGAAAATACCAAACTTTATTTTAGTTTTTTGTATTTTTTATAAGTTACCAGCGAATAAGTTACCATTCTCTGGTAACTGACTTTTGGCTTGAATTGCGTCTCAAAATCAGTATTTCAATGACAAAATCTCTCATAACTATTACTCTTTCTTTTTTTTATTCAGCTTTTTCTAATGTCCAAACAATTTCCTTTGATATGAACCAAAGGACAGAAATAGAAATTGTAAAGTGATTATTGTTGCGAGTAATTTGGGCCAATTTATTGGCCCCCATAAAAGAAAACTCTAAGAACATTTGAAAAATTGGCAGACCTGAAGCAGACTACCAACACGTTTAATTTCATTGATTTTAATTTATTTTTTTTTTACTTTTTTCAGTGCAGTCCTATTGATTGTTACATAAACTTTCCGATTATCAAAAAATTTTTTTTAAATTACAATATTTAAACAAACTGGTGTGGGGGTCAGTTTCTCATACAACGTTAAAGTAAATCGATCCTCCATTTTCAATCCACTATAAGGTTGTATGAGAAACTGGTCCGCCCACCTAAAATTGGTTAAATATTGAAATTTTTGCAAATTTTTTTTATCATTTGTAAAGTTTAAGGCGTAAAAGATAATATTGCACTGAAAAAAGTCCAAAAACTTTGATAATGAACAAATTTACAGGTGGTGGTAATGTCCAACTGGCAACCGGTTTCAGAATGGAGGCTCAATTTACTATAACGTTGTATGAGAAACTGATCCCCTCCAGAAAATGTTTAAATATCGAAATTTTCCAAATTTTTTTTGATAATCGAAAAGTTTAAGCAACAATCGATAGGACTGCACTGAAAAAAAAAAAAAAAAATGGAAAACAACATATTTAACATAAAGTGACCCGAAGACAAGTGAATTGAAAATAGAGGATCAATTTACTATAGCGTTGTATGAGAAACTGATCCCCCCACACATCTGTTTAAATATTGTAATCTTTCATTTGATAATTGGAAAGTTTAAGTGACAATTGATAGGACTGCGCTGAAAAAAGTAAAAATCCTTTTGTCAATTGCAAAGCTAAGGGGGTAAAAAAATCCCTCTTTTATACAAGCTTTAACAAAAACAACTGACGAAGCTACTGCAGGTAAGCCATTTCTAAAACTTTTCTTGTCTTCATATAAAGTTTTATAAAGTGGATATAGATGTTGGTTAGTTCCTGTGACTTGACTCAAAGAGTTGTGAGTTCAATACCAGGCTTCAGCAGTGGTGAACAAGTAACTTACAGGGTAAGTTCATGACTACCAAAAATTCATGACTACCAAAAAGAGGCTCTACGCAAAAAAGATAGAGATGATATATCCCAGTGATTGTAATAAAGGGTTCTGTTTGAAATTTCTAGCATCTGAAGAAAGCCAGAGCATACAACGGCCGAAACATCATAGAAATGGCGACAAAGGGGAGGACAATAGTTCAGATAATGTAAATACTGTTAATCCTACCTCATCTCAGAAATATAGACAAATTCTAATGTTTTTCCTTTCTGGACATAAAGTGTCTAAAAATTATCTGAACATTCTATATATCTAAAATATATTTAAAAAATAAAAGATGTCCTTCATAATGGCTAAAAAAAAAAAAAAAGATGTCCTTCATAATGGCTAAAAAAAAAAAAAGATGTCCTTCATAATGGCTAAAAAAAAAAGATGTCCTTCATAATGGCTAAAAAAAAAAAGATGTCCTTCATAATGGCTAAAAAAAAAAAAAAGATGTCCTTCATAATGGCTAAAAAAAAAAAAAGATGTCCTTCATAATGGCTAAAAAAAAAAGATGTCCTTCATAATGGCTAAAAAAAAAAATGATGTCCTTCATAATGGCTAAAAAAAAAAAAAAGATGTCCTTCATAATGGCTAAAAAAAAAAAAAAAAAGATGTCCTTCATAATGGCTAAAAGAATAAATGATTTCCCAGAATATTTAGACAATTTTTACACACTTTATATCCTGAAAAGAAAATACGTATAGACACACAAGAAAAAATTAAATATAAAGGCTTAATTGCAGTACCTTGTCAATCTTCCTTAATGATTATATATATATATATATATATATCTCAGCATGCAGTGTGGGTATAGAAAAATCCAAAGTATCCTGTACACACATAGAGCTCTAAATCTATATGTATATAAATACATATAGAGCAAATATAAGAAAAAATTAAGGCAGACACGTTATTTCATGGTAAATTGGAAGTATGGCCTATTTCAAGCGAACCATCATCAGCTTCCATCTTTATTTTACAAAGGATTTTACATGATTTGTGTAAAATCCTTTGTAAAATTGTTGGGACGCCCGTGCCTATTCGGCTATAATGGACTATTCCATTACTATGTAAAGTAATGGTGGCATCTACGTAGGAGAGTGTGCCGAGCAGCCGATTGACAAGTCAGTCGTAGACTTCCGGTGACAACCCGGAAGTACCTATTCCTCATATTACGTCTTACGACGGTTGAGACGTTTAACCCTTATTCTTGTATTGGATACTAATAACCTTTGTCAATACTATTTTCACGGAATACAACAATTAACCTATTCCTGTTGTTGAGTTATTTATTCTTACTCACGACCTAACAAAAATAAAGATGGAAGCTGATGATGGTTCACCTGAAATAGGCCATACTTCCAATTTACCATGAAATAATGTGTCTGCCTTAATTTTTCTTACACACACACACACACACACACACAGAGGGTGTGGCATAACATAATCATAAGACATTAACTAGATGAAGACACCATTGCAACTAACGTCTTACGATTATGGTGATTTTGTAAGTGTAGCTTAAACATGGCACAAGTCCAAAAGAATAGTACAACTGATACTCGCTATTCAGTTGTAATATCTTAAGCAAAACAGGCTTGTTAACCATTACACCCCACTGAAGTGCTCATATATCTTGTGTGAGAGACATCTCTGCCAAACCCTATATATCAGTCAATTAAGTGACATATGTGATACATGCTTGGGTGATCATGTTTTGAAAGAGACATGACTGACTTGGCAGAATTTTATCCTACAGTAGGTTGCCATTGCTTTCTGCAGAAGACCGGTTGCCAGCCAAGGCTATAGAACCCAGTCTGTCCTGCTATTTAACCTATAACTGGAAGGAATAGATAGATTAATACCTTTCCCAAGGGTATTAGTGCCTAAGTGAATGCAAGGAATTCAACTGGAATTTGAACTCCGCTCACCGATTTCTCGTTCTGAGCCGATATCCACTATACCGCAATGCACACCCTGTATATATTAATGTTAAAATGACATGTTAAACAAGCCTGAACATTAGACATTAAAAATACTTTCTGAATAATATTAATTTTAAAAAGATATAATTCTTTTACTAGCTATAGAAAATTAAAAGCAACAAAGAAAAACAGTAACAGAAAAAAAAAACACACAAAAAGAAAGGCAGTCAAAGAAACAAAAATAAAAACATATTTAAGACGTTACTTGAAGAAAATTCAGACAAGAAAATCAAAATTGTTAACTTAAAAATAAAATAAAATAAAATCAAGCAAATTTGTTTAAAGAATTTCCAATCTAAATCAATAAATTAAAACAAAATACAAAAAAATACATAATAAATAAAAAAATAAATAATTAAAACTAAACTTTGTCCTTGCCAGACAGAAAAGCATTGTTTTAAATACACCACCAGTGCCAATGTATGTAATAAAACAATCTATTTATCATAGTTAAACAACAACACCAACAAAAAGCCAAAGAATAATTTGAGCAGAATGGATTTCAGCCTTCAAGCAGATCATTGTTTGATGATTTTGTCAAAGAAAATGGGAAATCCCCACCCCTCATCTGGAGGGTAAGTGAATAAAAAAAAATAAAAAAATTAAAAGGAAAAATAGATAAATAAAAAATAAACAGACATAAATAAAAAATTGTGTCCAGTATTGTTTTAAGAAATGTCCCCAACAATGGCCAATCTTGTTTCTTGAACTGACATTCACTTTGATAAGACTAATCTCTCCCTCTCTCTCCCTCCCTCTCTCTCCCTCCCTCTCCCTTTCTTAAAAATACAACATATGGGGGAGGGGAAGGCAATGCTTGTTTACTGAAGGTATATCAAACAAGACAGTGGTTGTGACTCAGAAAAATGGAATGACAACTAAGGAGTAAAGAGTCATGAAACCAAATTCCCCTTGACTATTGCCATCTGTCATCTGAATGTTCATTCAAACACTGACTACATTGAGACAAATCAACCAACTAATTGAAGGCTTAAGTTTGAGTGGCTCATTGCATAGCAAGACTGAATTTTTTAAAAATGTTTTTACAGCTTATCATATTTGGAAATATTTTTAGATTGTAAGAACTGAGAAGGAAAGATAATGAGTTACTGATACAATTCTTACTAATTAACCCATAGCTGGGGACTCTCCCCAGCTATGGAGTGGATTTGTACCTTTCCAAAGGGTAAATTGCACATACAAATTGTAAAAATCAGAGTTGAGTTCAAATTCCAGCTGAATTCATTGCATTCACTTACGTGCAAATACTCTTTGGAAAGGTATGAATCTGTCTCTTCTCTCTCCAACTATAGGTAAAAATAGCAGGACAGATTTGGTTTTATAGCCTTGATTGGAAACCAGTTTACTGCAGAAAGTAATCGCAACTTACTTCAGGGAAAATCTTCTGCTCACTCAGTCATGTCACTTTTGAGACATGATCGCCCAAGAGTGTATCACACTTAATTGATTTGTATATAATTAAACCCTACTAGAATTGAAACTCAACTCTCCGATTTTCAATTCTTAACTGTTGTTCATTACACCATTTACGCATCAAAGTAATTCCCAAGTGGTAGCCCATCTACTGACCAAGCTTGATGTTGCTTAATTTTGGTCACTGTACGATAATCAGTGGTTCAATAAAGAGAATAATTATTGCCGAATAATACAAACATTATTGCAAATGCTTTTTTATCTTTTTTTAATCATATCACCCCGAGCATGGGGTAACGCCGCTGATGCGCAGGGGGCTACGTAAGAGTGAAAAGATTGGAAAGGAGAAAGCCAGAAACCACATCCTAAACAGGGAACAAGGGATGAGCCTCTTCACCTGTTCAATAGACATGGATGGAGTGTGAACCGGGCAATAGTTTAGTCTATCTACTCCAATTGAAAAAAAAAAAAAAAAAAAAAAATGAAAAAGAAAAAGGAGTGAAAAGATTGGAAAAGAGAAAACCGGAAACCACATCCTAAACAGGGAACAAGGGTTAAGCCTCTTCACCTGTTCAATAGACATGGGTGGAGTGTGAACCGGGCAATAGTTTAGTCTATCTACTCCAATTGAAAAAAAATAAAATAAAAAAATAAAAAGAAAAAGAAAAAGGAGTGAAAAGATTGGAAAAGAGAAAACCGGAAACCACATCCTAAACAGGGAACAAGGGTTAAGCTTCTTCACCTGTTCAATAGATGTGGGTGGAGTGTGAACCGGGTGATAGTTTAGTCACTAAGACAAGTGCTGATCTCAAAGGTTATTGACACCTGCCAATGAGTTTGATCCTCACTGGTATAGGCATAAATATGTTTCAGGTGACTGCCAGTGGTTAGCATGCTACCTTTGCAAATGATTTCTACAGCACACTGAGATATCTACACAAACCACTGCTCAGGTAATAAGTCTTGATTGTCACCTGGTGGCCAAACCTAAGCTTCAAACATGTGCCAAACTAAATTAAACTTGATAAATCAATGACATATCATCATAGAATAGTGACTGGCAAGCTCTTCTACTTTGGCCATTATTACTCCTTAACAGGTCACTCAATTAAGTTCCATACATGATACACGTTTGGGCGATCATGTCTCGAAAGAGACATGACTGACTGGGCAGAAAATTATCCCGCAGATGGTTTCCGTTGCTTTCTGCAGTAGACTGGTTGCCAGCCAAGGCTATAGAACCCAATCTGTCCTGTTATTTGACTCATAGCTAGAGGACAAAAAAGTGTATTATATATTAAGTAGTAATTAGTGGGAGATCAGTTTATTACTTCATAACAATAAAAAACAGATCCTTCACTTTATGCCTAGTAGAAGCCTTAATCATGTCTTCAACTATTATATTCAGTCAGTTAAGTGCCATACGTGATACGTGCTTGGGTGATCATGTCTCGAAAGAGACATGACTGACTGGGCAGAAGATTATCCTGCAGTAGGTTGCCATTGCTTTCTGTGGGAGACTGGTTGCCGACTAAGGTTACAGAACCCAATCTGTCGTATTATTTAACCTATAACTGGAGGGAAGATACAGATTAATACCTTTCCCAAGGGTATTTGTGCGTAAGTGAATGCAAACTGGAATTCGATTTTGGCTTCCCAATTTCTTGTTCCGAGCTGATAACCACTGCGACACAACACACATCCAGGTGCCCTGATTATAAAAGCACCCTGACGTGATAAAGAGAATTAGACTGGTTTTGTGAATCATGAGTTCCAGAATATCAAATTGTGTATGCCCTGCAACAATGGCCCTATGCCACACTATGCAAAGTTTAGTAAATTTTAGCAATTGCTGAATGTTAATTTTTAGCAAAAACACTGGAAATCATTGTTACAGTGTATTGAGTTTTAGTTTTGTTTAATGACATATCAACACCTCTGTGGGTCATTTGATGCCAAAAACGGTGGAGTTTTAAGGTATTTTTTAAAAGTTTGGTTATAGTGAGAAGGTTGATTTAGTCAGATTTTTTTATTTTAGAAAACTGAAATTGTCTTCTAATTTTGTATTCAAAAATGTATTGCTGGTAATGCTTTTCCTTCAAAAATGTATATTTTTCTAGAAAAGTCTATTTTTATGTATATATTTCTATAAAGGTCTATCTTTATACTTTTAGTGTTTTTGAACCCAGTTTGGGTGTTAACTATTTGCCCATAGCTGGTACCCTAACAGGTGTTACCACATCAAGTTAGGGTGGGCCTGTACACAACAGCAATTAAGAGGTGTTTTGATGCTTCTCACAACCTCTTAATCATAGGCCTTGCTGCCAGATGCAGTTTACCGTCATACCCAGGACCATGTTACAGTGTAGTGAATATAATTCTCACAGTAACCCTCATGGCTTTGTACCATACTAAACTTGTAAATATCTGCAACTCGCGATTATTTTTTTAGCAAATGGGCACTAAAAAAAAAATCATTACTTATGATTATAATCTAACAAGAATTGTTATGACCTTGTCCCAGACTATGTAAGTAAATATTAGCAACTTCCCAGGGCCTAATTTTCACTGGGTGCCTAAAAAGCCTTGTGCCAGACCAAGATAAGATTATTAAATATCTGCAACTTAACATGGGATAATTATTAGTAAACTGGTATTAAAAATCAGTACCAATGTATAATGAGTTTAATTCTCACTAGGTGCAGCATAGCTTTATATCAAACTAAAGTAAGCTAGTAAATATTACCATCGTGCTATAGGTTAAATTTTAGCAAACTCGTACAAAATTCATTACTACTTAATAGTAAGTTTAATTCTCACTGGAATCTTCATGTTCCTGTGCCAGACTACGCTATGTTAATAATTATTAGTAATTTGCCATAGGTTAATTCTGAATAAATATGCATTGAAAAATCATTACTATTGTGTAGTAAGTTTAATTCTCCCAGGGATTCCCATGTCCTTGTGGCAGATAAGTTTAGTGAATTAGAATCGTAAACAATGTCGCTGAAGTAATTTCAAAGGCATCTATTAAATTATTTTTCTGATAACTTTGTCAAAAAATGAAAATGTAAAATTGTTTGGGACTTCAAATTTATTTTCTATGAGACCATTTCTGTAAACGTTTGATCTGAAGAAATTAACCCCTTTTTGCTTAGAAGTCACATTTTATTTTCATGTCTTCAACTTCTCAAACACTGTATGCCATCAACATTCAATATTGCTGTAAGCACATGCTATAGAGCAGGAGTTAGTACACATTCTGAAAGCCATTGATGGTATGTCTGTTCTTCAAATACCGTCTTCTATCTAAGTCAATACAGTCCAACAAATATCTATGCAGAAACTGCCATTTTTTCATGATTTTGCCATTTAAGATGCCGACCGTCATCAAATGTCTATGGGCTGCCATCAGCAAATCCTTACACGTATACTCACATGTGTAGGAACGTCTATTAATCCATTTATTTCCTGAATTAAAGAAAAACAATAACCATTACGTCTGTCTTCTCTTTTTGTTCCACTCTTCCTCTTTTAACAAATAAATCCTCAGACTTGGAACATTTTTGGTCCATTTAGAATTGTTTTTCCTCTCTCTCTTTCAATCTTTCCTGACATAAATTCTCCAAACCAATTCCAATCCATTCTGATTTCTCACTCTTTCAATCCTTCTTGTTATCTTCCCAACTCTCTTCCAAAATAAATTTCCTCTGCCATTCTCAGCTACTCAGGAGGAATCCTACCTCAGCCAACACCGACACCCCCCCCTCGCAAACTCCCCCACCCCACCATCACCAAAAACCCCACTTCCTAATCTTTTTCTTCTTCAGAAATACCACCTTTCCGCCACTACGGCCCACACCAGCCCCAGTTCCACACATGCAATTTTCATTCCCTTGAAATTCTCTTCCAATCTCTCCTGCCCACTCCGTCAGAAACTTTGGTGCTCACTTTTCCTTTGAAATAAATCCTTCCCTACCATTTTCATCCAGTTGGAATCTTAATTCTATCCCAGCAACCCCCTCCTGCTCACTCTATCTCTCTCTATCTCCAAAATAAATCCTTTCTGCCATTTTCATGAAGTTGGAATCTCTCTGGCTTTATAATCTTTCTCTTTCTCTCATACCAATTCCTCACTTGTGCGTTTTTGCCCACTGAAGACCGTGGTTCTTGCTCTTCTAGAAACCATTTTTCTTTCTTTCTCTCTTTTATACTGGACTCCATTGAGATAATGGTTTGTCTTCTGCTTTTCTTTCTAGAAAACATTTCTTTCTCTTTATATTTTTTGCTGGACTCTTTACAGATAATGGTTTGTCTCCTATGCAACCTTCTAGAAAACATTTCTTTCTTTTTCTCTCTTTTCTTTTGGACTCCATAGAGATAATGGTTTCTGTCTTGCCCTGCTTTCTAGAATATATTTCTTTACTTTATTCTCCCCCAATGACTCCATAGAGATAATAGCTTGTCTTTCAGCTCTTCTTAAGAAGCATTCATTTCTCTATTTTCTTCTGGACTTCATATTGGTATTTTTTTTTCTTGACCCTCTTTCTTTAAGAAAAAAAAAAATTTCTTTCACTCTCTTTCTTCACAGAGACTCCAACAAGATAAAAGTTCGTCTTTAGCTCATCTTTCTAAAATCATTCATTTCTATCTTTAGAAGTTTTTCATAGACAACCTATAAGCCTTCATTTGTCTCATTTTAAAAAAAAAAAATCTTTCATTTCTTTTTCACATTTTCTTTCTTCCTGGTCTCCATAAAGTCTTTAGGGCACTTCTGGTTCTTTCTAAAAAACCATTTCTTTCTTTCTCTCTCTTTTCTGCTGGTCTCCATACAAATAATGGTTTATCTCTAGCTCTTCTTTCTGAAAACCATTATTTTTTTCTCTCGCTCCCTGTTTTTTTTTTTTTTGTGTCTTGGACTCCATAAAGGTAACAGTTTATCCTTGTTCTCATTTTAAAAACCATAATTTCTTTCTCTGGCATTTTTTTTCCTGGATAACGTACAAGCCTTCATTTATGACCGACTCTTTTTTTGCTAAAGTCATTCATTTCTTTCTCAATATTTTTTTCTTCTTCCAGGACCCCAGAATGTCCTGGGTGTGTCTTTTGCTCTTCTTAAATGTCTTTAATTCCTTTCTATCTTTCTAGCTGGACTCAGTACAGACGCTGGTTCGTCTTTTCTTTCTGAAAATTCTCCTTCTCCAGCATGTCGTTAATCAGTGGCCTGCTATCATCTCCGTATTCACTTCAGAGTTCTTCCTCTCTCTTTTTCTCTTTACCTCTTTTAAACACCGCGATCAGAACACACCTGCTACCATCTTACTCTAGTCTCCACCCACCATGGCCCCCATAATTTTTTCTCTCCGCCCCACCTACCAGGAATAAGACCCCCCCCTCGCCATTTTTGCCCATTTGGAACCTGTATCTTGCATGGCGTTGATTTACACACTGCTTTCTCTACTTCATCCATAATGCATAAGACCCCAATGCAGAATTCATTTCATCCAAGACACTCCCCATCCCCCACCCCCGTGGCACACACACACACACACACACACACACACACTTCTCAGCATACTGTCCTCCACCTTCCACCTGTCCCTATATAATGCACGGGCGCTAATACAAACTGTGGGAGAGTCAATATAAACACAGATATGTGAATATCAAGGTTTATATGCAAATATGAATATGTATTTTATCAGCATCTACAGGGATATTCTACTTCTGGGTGGCGATAAAACACACAAAAATACACACATATACACACACATACACACACAAAAACGAGCATGTGCTGAAAAGTTCTCAGTCTGGTTCATTTCCCAAAATCAGTGTTTGCATGTTTGACGATTAAAATAAAGAATTTTGGAAGTGGGTCAGATTGAGAACTTTGCAGATGATCCCCTTGTTTATTTCCTTGTATATATATATATATATTTACTACATTTTTTTTTAAAGATATATATTAATAAACCCACACTAAAAGTTTTATCTGATGATGCCCATGTATGCATATACTCTACAATGAATATATCTGTGTGCCTGTCTTTCAACCTTATTTTGTGCTGATATATGTTTGTGTGTAAATATATATATATACATGTATGCATGTGTGTATATATATATACATGTATGCATGTGTGTGTATATATATATATATATATATATGTATGTGTGTAT
>JBBBDQ010002052.1:462500-487500 GCA_037127315.1 Ascarosepion bandense | reverse complement strand
ATTCTTCCAGAAATTTTCTAAAAAGAGAAAAATTTTCTAAAAAGAGAAAAAGAGCACCAGGAAGCAATTCATTCTTCCAGAAATTTTCTAAAAAGAGAAAAAGAGCACCAGGAAGCAATTCATTCTTCTAGAAATTTTCTAAAAAGAGAAAAATTTTCTAAAAAGAGAAAAAGAGCACCAGGATGCAATTCATTCTTCTAGAAATTTTCTAAAAAGAGAAAAATTTTCTAAAAAGAGAAAAAGAGCACCAGGATGCAATTCATTCTTCCAGAAATTTTCTAAAAAGAGAAAAATTTTCTAAAAAGAGAAAAAGAGCACCAGGAAGCAATTCATTCTTCCAGAAATTTTGTAACAGCATGCTGTACTGCTTGACATTCAAGGCCAAGGCTTCAATACAAACATTTTAGAGTGTTTGGGCATCATCAATCTGAGGTCAGAGCAGTTGGATTAAGAAGGTAATACAGCTCAGTTAACTCATTATGATCATTCTGACAAGAAAAGAACTCCCATACTTGTTGGTGAGGGCCTACGTTAAGTCCCTTGAGAAGGTAGAGCTGCCCAAGAGACTGTGATTAAAAGGCACTGACCATTTTATTGAATAAATTTATTTTTAGTATGTCAAGAATTTGCTTAATTCTGGTAAATACAACACTATCAGCCATAATTATTAAATTTTCAGATATACACTACCGGCCATAATTATTAGGCCACCCCCAGTTTTTTAAAAGAAATGATATATTTCATACTATTTTTAGTATTTATTGCCAAATGAAAATAGAATGGTTCTTTCGTTATTATTACTTTGCAAAATTTTACAAGGCAAGGAAGCAAAGATGAACTCATCCAAATCAGCCTAAATTTTCGTCATCCTTTCATTGATGAAACTGCAATATAAGTAATTATTAAATATTTATAAATTCATTTGATGCACATGTTATTGTGCAATATTAACAAAAGAACCATTCTATTTTCATTTACAATTATTCATTTGGTAATAAATACAAAAAGATAGCATGAAATACATCATTTTTTTTAAAACACTGGGGTAGCCTAATAATTATGGCAGGTAGTGTATAGTCATCTGCAGACAGTTTTTAAAAAAGAAATGATGTATTTCATACTATTTTTTAGTATTTATTGCCAAGTGGATAATTCTAAATGAAAATAAAATGGTTCTTTTGTTATTATTACTTTGAAAAAATTTCACAAGGCAGCTAGGAAGCCTTTGCTTTGGCCAGCCAATAAGAAGAAGAGACTAGCATGGGGAAGAGAGCGCAAAAACTGGACCCAAGGACAGTTCGTTTGATGCACATATTATTGTGCAGTATTAACAAAAGAACCATTCTGTTTTCATTTAGAATTATCCACTTGGCAATAAATACTAAAAATAGTATAAAATACATCATTTCTTTTAAAAAAAAAACCAGGGTGGCCTAATAGTTATGGCCGGTAGTGTATATCTGTGAAAATTTTTATTTTTGCCTAATTCTGATGACAATTTACCCATCGCACCGTGTGTGTATGAAAATGTAAAAGTGTACATTTTTTAATGAAAATTTTTATATTTACATAAGCTCCCTGATATTGACAACTTCAACCCATAAATATAGCATACATGATAACTATATATCATCATATACATGTTCATTTTATATATATATTTTTTGTTTTTAAATTAGTTATATTACGCAACCCAGGTTTCTAACATCTGGTGTCTTCAAGTCATTTACAAAGTCAAAGTACATGACTTAAACGGTCAAAACAAAACATATTTGGGATCAACCAAAGATACTTTTAAGACTAGATGGTTTAATCACAAGTCTACATTTAAACTAGAAAACTTAAAAAATTATACAAAATTGGCTAGCTACATGTGCAAACTGAAATTCAAATATGGAAAAGACCCAGACGTGATGTGGAGTACAGTAACAACAGCCAATATGGTGGCCAAATATGTAGACTGTGCCAGGAAGAAAAGTTAGCTATTATGTTATTCCCAAAGAAAAATGAATTACTGAATGAAAGAACAGAAAGTATGACTAAATGTAACCATATCATAAAATATGTATTAGGATCATACAACCATGGATGAAAACTTTCTAACTTTTAATTTTGAAAATTGCACATTCATAAAAAATCCCTGTTATGTGAAGATTCTTAAAAAAAAAAAATGGTAAAATCAGTTGTAAATTGCCTGAAGACACCAAATAGTAGACACCTGAATTGCGTAAAATAAATTATTTACAAATGGAAAATATGCAAAAGTTCTACAATTGTATTGAACACTTTTTAATACAACGGTGTTTAATTTGATTAGGACCACTAATTAATAATATATTTTTATATATATATATATATATATATATATATACACACACACACACTTATATTCATTTATATATATATATATATATATATATATATATATATATACACACACACACTTATATTCATTTATATATATATATATATATATATATATAACACACACACACTTATATTCATTTATATATATATATATATATATATATATATACCAACACTTATATTCATTTATGTATATATATATATATATATATATATACCAACACTTATATTCATTTATGTATATATATATATATATATATATATATATACCAACACTTATATTCATTTATATATATATATATATATATATATATAACACATTATATTCATTTATATATATATATATATATATATATATATATATATATATATATATAGATAGATAGATACAATTTTAATTATATATATGTGGATAGGCAAGTTCTAATGAAGGGTAACTGAAAAGCTTTTAGTTTGACCCATATATAAATATATAGCACACAGAAATATAAGCATCCATAACTGAATATAACTCAGTATATATATATATATATATATATATATATATATATATACACACTCACACACACAGAGTTATTCCCATATGTGCATATGAAAGAGAGAGAGAGTAAAAAATGCGTCAACATCTGAGTTTCTCAAAAAAAAAAAATTAAAAAAAATAAAAATAAATAAATAAATAAAATAACAAAAAAATAGAGTAACAACAACAAAATATATAATTTCAAGTGAAAAAAAAAGTGAGGAAGGGGTTGCTGGTAGTTCACTGTGTCTTTCATTTCCCCACATTTTACTCAGTGACAAGTCAGCCACAGTTAAAAGGTTGGCAGAGACTGCAAAAGAGGAAAGAGGAAGAGTCTGAAAGCTTTACAAGACTGTTATAACGTAGATGTTTGCATTAATGTTCCTTGTCAAGCAATAGTTAACAATAATCTTCATTACTGTTTTCAACAAATGGTGTTTCAATGGTTATGGGCCAGATATTGAACATGTCATGAGAACTATTAATATTCAACAAATTTCAGAAGCAAACAAAAGATATATAACGTGGCTCTAAAGTGAGACGTTATTCAATAAGTCTTGTCTCATATTAAAATATCTTATCCTGCACATATATAAATCTACCATCCGCCTGTGCATTGAATACTGCTGCCACATCTGGTCGGGTGCCCCTGCTATTCTCCTCGGGGTTCTTGACAAAATACAACGGAGAGTCTGTAATGTGATCAATACCAACTTGGCAGACCGGCTGTAGTCTCTCTCACACCGGTGTAACATGGCTTCCCTGTGTCTCTTCTATAAATACTTTCACGGCTTCTGCTCTGATGAACTTAGATCACTGGCACCCCCTACATATGAATTTACACGAGCTACTAGATTAGCAACTAGATCCCATCCTTTTACAGTGAAACCGATAAAATGCAACCGTAACTTCTACTCCAACAGTTTCTTTCCTTGCACTTCCCGACTGTGGAAATCCCTTCCACACGACTGCTTCCCCCGACAGCTACAATCTCCAGGAGTTTAAATGTAAGGTCAATAGACACCTCTTAACACACTAACTTGCATCCAGTCTTTCAAACACTCTTCCCATTTACCCAACCCTCATCCTTGGTATCCTTACCCATCTATCACCCTCCTTCTGACATTTCCTACATCTAACCACTCTTTCTCTTTACCTTCCCCTATATAAGCCCATGCACAATAGTGGCAGTGGAATGCCTTGCTTGGGGTGAAATGATTAAAAAAAAAAAAAAAGAAGATATGTCAGCATGATACAAATGTCTGTTTAAAAAATAAAATGATGTTCTTTAATTCTAACAAATTTAATTGTAAAATAAAGAAACTGAACACAAGTCTCAGGATTCGAAATCTAGTTTTCAACATAGTCTCCTTCCTTCTCAATTGTGGTATGAGGTTTGGCAAAAATGTAATGTCTGTTTTTCTTTATTTACAATGGATTCAATAATAGAAGTCCACAATGCCAAGCAAAATGAACACAAAGTCTCAGGATTTTTAATCTGATTTTAAACATAGTCTTCTTCCTTCACAATTGTGGTATGAGGTTTGACAAAAATGTAATGTCTGTTTTTCTTTATTTACAATGGATTCAATAATAGAAGTCCACAATGCCAAGCAAAATGAACACAAAGTCTCAGGATTCTTTATCTGATTTTAAACATAGTCTCCTTCCTTCACAATTGTGGTATTCCACTTTTAAATAAGGCTCTGTATCCCAACCTTGTAGGAGCTTCTTTCTTAACCATGTATCTTTTTCACATCATCACTAGAGAATAGCTGTTTTCTCAAGGTCTTCATCTTGGAACATCAATACAGTTTTCTATCTTATTGCTAACTACTTCTGTTCTTAGCAGTCTGTAAGAATTTTCAGACATTTTGAGTAGCCATGAAACTGATACTAAGCTGTTAGCACTATCATGATTCACTTAAATTCATTCGCAGTATTTTAAAACAGTTTTGGTCTTATCCACATTCACAGCAGCAGCTGACCTGCCACTGCAAAGCCCATTACTAAGGTCAGTTTCTATTTTCTCTTAAACTTTACTGACACATTTATCCTCCTACAAAACAGAACTTTGTTCTTTGTTTTCTACATGTGTTCATAGGAATAGCTATTATGGAAGGGATTTTGCGGAAGAAGAGATCATGTAACTCCAGAAGTTTTTTTCCCTCAATTACGACAATCAGCAATTCTAAAACTAAAATCAAACAAGTGTTAAGAGGGTGCATTTTTATATAAAAAATAGTAATAAAGTCAATAAAAAAGGTTAAAATTTATAGTAAGGGATTCTACTGAGTCCTACTTGTTAATACAAAAAAGTTTTCATTCATGAAGTAGTTGTAAAAATAGAGAAATTAAAAATAGAACTTTTGGAAGATTCCAGTATATTCAAGAAAAATGTAGATGATTCAAGAAATATGCTAATTAGGTGATAGCCCCTATAAAAATAGGTTTTTGAATGATAGTTGTGAGTTGTGTAAAAGGAATTTCTAGTATCATCAGATCCAGCTTTTGACTTGTGGATTATTATTATTTTATTTATTTTAATCATATCACCCCAAGCAAGGCGGTAACACCATTGATGCGCAGGGGGCTACGTAGGAGTAAAGAAGATTGGAAAAAAGAAAGCCGGAAACTACATCTTAAACAGGAAACAAGGGATGAGCCTCTTCACCTGTTCAATAGACGTGGGTGGATTGTGAACTGGGCGATAGATAGATCTACCTACTCCGATTGGAAAAAAGAAAGCCGGAAACTACATCTTAAACAGGAAACAAGGGATGAGCCTCTTCACCTGTTCAATATCCAGCTGAAAGAATCTCTATGAAAAGTTACTGACCAACAAAAACCCAAAATGAGAACCTCCTGAAACTAAACTGGTAAATAGAGCTTTTTTAAATATTTTCATTGACCAAATTAAAAAATTATTCTATATATACATATATTTGTGGATTTCCAGTAACAGCATATATATTACTTTGTTAGCCCTAACATTGCTAAAAATACTTGACTGTCATTTTCTTCTTCTCCTTCGTAACACTTCACCAGTAGATCTAGACCTCTACATTTTCTGTTTTGAATGCCACAGTTGTATCTTTGCTTATATGTTATTTTGTGTGTTTTTTCTTTAGAAAATTAAAATATTTGTTTGTGATTTAGCTCTGTTTTGGTAAATAATTTTCGTTTTTGTTACAATTTCTAACATGTAACACAAAGCATAACTTTTTGATTAACCCCATAATACGAAGGTTGAAATTTTAAAAGCTACCTGCTTATTTGTTATCAAATTTTATAAACAGTCTAATGGCTATATTTTATAAACGACTTTTAATTATCCTCTACCCTTTAATATCTACAGCGTTTAAATCTTCAAAGATTTTACAATATCAGCAAAAGTTTTGGGTTAGGGTTACGGTAAGAGAGTGTGTATTGGTAATAGGAAACTTAACGATTTCCATACAGGAAACATTCTGCATTTATTAACCAAACAGATGAAGTTACTGTTGGTTCAAAATTATAAAATCTTTCTCTTAAAACAGTTTATCAGGAAGAGAGACTTGTGAAATGTACTAATATTATTCTTTGAATACTGATCGAGGTTTTCTTTCAAGCCTTTCGTTTAAGGTTGTGTAGAAAGTTGATCACTTGATAGCAAAATTAATTTGATGGCTATTAACATATTTTCCAGCTTACAAGATGCACCTTATTCCTGAAAAATGTGTGTGCATCTTCCACGACAAATAAGTTACCACCAAGACATGGATGGTAGTGAGGATCATTTATTGTACACGACTGTCAGTAGTGTAGACTCTACAGATGATAGTTTAGAGTTTTTACATGAATCCAGCAGTGACGAGTTTTTGGGATTTGAGAATGAAGAAAATTTCTTTGATCGTTTTATATTTTTTACGTGCATATCTTTAAAATTTTAAATCCATTTTTATGAAAATAAAACTACCCTTGGACAATGAAAGATGTATAGTATATTTACTAACCACTAACTAGTATATTATTGGTATACAAACAAAATCAGACGAGTGATTAATGTAAACAATACGTGGCAAGTGAGGGACGCATGGTGAATGTGTTGTTGTATAAGAATAATTTTTTTTTTATTTTAGAAATTACTTTCCAATATTAGGGTGCGTCATCCAAGACGAATGTATCAGTTACCGCCATGATATGGATGGTAGTGAGGATCAGGTGGCGATAACGTACCGGCGACTGGTTTCAAAATGGAGGCTCGATTTACTATAACGTTTTATGAAAAACTGATCCCCACCCAGAAAATGTTTAAATATTGAAACTTTTCAAAGTTTTTTTTTGTCAATCATAAAGCTAAGCAGGTAATCGATAGGACTGTGCTGAAAAATTAAAAAAAAAAAGAAGAAAACCAATGAAATTAAACGTGGTTATAGTCTGCTTCAGGTCAGCCAAATATTTTTTTTTATTTTACTAAGAGCTGCTGTGCCGTGTTTTCCTGCTTTTTTCCCTAAAAAACACCCTGAAAAATATTAGGGTGCATCTTCCAAGACGAATGTCTCAGTTACAAGCATGGTTACCATCATGATCATTTTATATTTTTACCACCATATTTTCCAGCTTACAAGATGTACTTTTTTCCTGGAAAATGTGTGTGCACCTTCCAAGACAAATAAGTTAGCACCATTGTTACCAACAAGACATGGATGGTAGTGAGGATCATTTATTGTACACGACTGACAGTAGTGTAGACTCTACAGATGATAGTTTAGAGGTTTTACATGAATCCAGCAGTGACCAGTTTTGGGGATTTGACGATGAATAAAATTCCTTTGTTTTGTATTTTTACATGCTTATTGTAAAATCTTTTTCAATAATTTTTATGAAAATAAAACCAGCCTTGGATAATGTAAAATGTATAGTATATATATTAACCACCAACTAGTATGTCATTCGTTTACAAAGAAAATTGGACGAGTGATTAATCTCAATAATACATGGCACCAGTATGTGAGGGATGCATGGTGAATGTGTTGTTGAACGAGAACGACTATTTTTTCTTTAGAAATTTCTTTCCAATATTAGGGTGCATCATCCAAGCTGCGGCATATTGTAAGACAAAAAATATGGGGCTCCTCTATCTCTATGTTAAACACTTTAATTACAAAGACTGACTGCTTAATCTTAAATGCATTAACTTATAAAAATATCCTAGGGTATCATTTTCTTTAAAACACAATTTTATATATACTAGCAGTATAGCCCGGCGTTGCTCAGGTGTAATGAAAGCTTTAAAACTAATCCATGGTCCCGCAGCTCAGACTCAGCCTAAAGAATATTTAAAATAAAATAATTGCGACAATTTACCAATCGCACCTAGTGTATGGATATATATATATATATATATATATATATATATATATATACACTAGCAGTATAGCCCGGCGTTGCTCAGGTGTAATGAAAGCTTTAAAACTAATCCATGGTCCTGGAGCTCAGACTCTTTGGACGTCGGCACGAAAGACTAAAAAGCACTAGTTGTTTCCAGTTAAAGCGAAACCGTAGACTGAAAGAAAAATGAATGGATGTAAGTCAAATTTTGATTTCCTGCTATCGATATCAAATAAGTTTTTTTTCGTCGTAAACTGAATTTTGAAGGCTAAATAAGTCCTCTGAATAAATGCTATCATGGCTGAAACTAAGAACTACAATTATACCTACTTAGAGCCAAACTCGAAGCAAAAACTAAAATAAAAGGGGTGACAAAAATACAGACATACAGGCAGATAAACAGACACACAAACATCTTGCCTTTTATATATATATTATTGATTTTCTGCACTATTGTAAGAACTGCAACCTTGAAAATTCTGAATATCGTTTCTTATGTCTTTGTCTATGAGTGTATCAAATTTGATTAAAATCAGACCACTCCTTCTATAACCTGATTTTCTTGATTATCAATTTTTGATATTTATCGGGGGTACCTCAATACAAAACCAAGCTAAGAACACTCGCAGATACTTATAGTACAACCGTGTAATAGAAGGAAAACTGAATTCAAACCAGCCTGGAGAGGGTTGGGCTCTATCAGGCTGTCGTGCCCAAAGAAAAACTATTTCTACTGTGGCTGTAGTATATGTGGTACCTCTACAACTCAAATGATTAACAGAATATTTGGAACCTATATATATATATATATATATATTCTAAACATATATTGTTAAATATAACAAACAATGAATGTCTATTATGTTTAATCCTGAGCTGTTCTAAACATTGTATTTTGGCTTTAATTTCAGGTGAAAGTAAAGACAAAAATTCTCCAACATTTGGATATTTTTTTATGTTGGTTCTAAGCTTTTTGCTCACATGAGCCATTTTCAGAGAGGTTACAGGGATGTTAACATAAAAACATCCACCATCAATGATGATTTTATCTTGTGTTGACATAAAACTTTGCTAAGCAAACTGTTGGCAACTGTTATAGTTGCTTACTGATTTTATGAAATCTATCCCTCTCTATAGAGCAGTTGAGCGAGAGACCAACAAAACTCTTTGTAACACCAAAGATGAACTGAAGGCAAGGATTATGGCAGCATTCATCAACTTAAACAAGGAGACCAACCAGATGAGATGCAGGAGATTCTGAAGTGGTCTGGGGGCCATGGTTGAAGCCAATGGCAATTTTATTAAATAAATTTACTGTTTAGTTTTTCAAGATATTTTTGTATTAATTAGCTCAATATATCTGTTAGAATGAGATGTCAGTGTTATTTTCTTTTTTTTTGTTGCATAATTTAGAAGACAATTTATCCAACACACACTTTATTTACTTAATACAATTTAACTATTTTCAGCCTCACAAACCAAATCGAATACTCTTTTGGCCTTTCCTTGCTACAAAAAGCTGAAAAAAATAATCTGTCCATCTAGTAATGCAGTCCATAGTTGTCCACTTAGCGGACAGGCTGTGTTTACTGGTGATTAAACATCTTTTTGGTTCGAGCTAGCTGGCCCAGAAATTTTGTTTAAAATGGCCGACCTGTGACTAGTTGATTGCTAAGGAGGTCCGATGTTATTTACAAAAGACTAAAGGTCAGACTAGAAATATGTAAAGGGTTTTGCAATTCGTATTTGGTGCAATCACTACAGCATGCAACCACCAATACTTTGGAAGCGGGGGTGATGTGGAAAGTTGTACTTTGCTACAGTCTATCCCCAGCTGGGAAGAAAGTGGAAAAGACTTTCACAAACATGGAACACGAGAAAACAAACTGTTAGCATGGAACTGAAGGTTACATCTAGCTATTTCAACTGTAAAATATTGAGAGTTTGCCACCAATCTATTACTGCATTGAAAAGACAAAAACATATTGGCAGTTAGGTCCCACCGTTTCACCATCAAAATAGTTAAATGTAACCTCCTCTTTTCTAATCCGTTTTTTTCTTGCACTTCCCATTTGGTTGGTTGGTTGATTGGTTGGTTGGTTGGTTTAACAAGCATATCAACCTTCATTAGGTCATTTAATGCTGAAAACTGTTTTGATTTGTTGTATTTAGTTTATTTGTTTTATATTCAAAAAAGTTTTGTTGGTAACATTTATTTTTATTCAAAAAAGTTTTTGTTGGCAACATTTATTTTATTCAAAAAAGTTTTGTTGGCAATGTTTTTCATTCAAAAAGTTTTGTTGAGTACTCCTATAGCATTTTGACTCCAGTTTGAGGGTCAACTATTTACCCATAGCTGGGACCCTAACAGGTGCTACCACTCCGGGTTAGGGTGGACCTGGAAACAACAGCAATTAAGAGGTGGTTCCATGCTCCTCACAACCTCCCAATTAGAGCCCTCGTTGCCTGGATGCAGTTAACCATCATGCCCAGGAGCTTCCCATTTGGGACAAACTTACCTGGCACATTTTGTGTCGGGTAAGGAACAAAAACCATCTCTCAGTGGTATCTCTATCCTTGAACATAAAATGCAGCTCTTTTTTTAGCTCTAACCGCAAGGACAGAGGTGCATCTGAGAAAAATTATACTGTGCAGATGCCTGGTCCTGTGTCCCGCGACTGCGCCACCCCACTGAAGCAGAGGGGTGGAACCAGGTGCTCATCACTGGGGCCAGCTCAACCGGCAGTTGAGAGGACTGGGGAATTTTTGGTCCTTTGCGCGTCTGTATGCGGTTGGGCTCCCCACTTTAAAAAAAAACCTTGTGTCACATCTCACTCCAGTAGGAAGAATAGGGAAAATATTCACCTTTCTGTTTGCTTGCTCTCCCGAAGGCAAGAGCATATAACAACCGATATGTTATAAACATGGCAATGAAGATGAGGACAACAGTCTAAACAATGTAAAGGCTCTCCACAATTTCCTGTTCTTTGTAGCTCTTAATAAATTTTGTCTTTTTGTCATCTCTCCTAAACCTTATTCTGCCATCCTTTTACTCAAGCTTCTTTTTTATGTGTCGTATACCTTCAGAACATAGGTGATCATGGCTCTCCACAATTTCCTGTCCTTTACAGATCTTAACAAATTTTGTCTTTTTGTTATCTCTCCTAAACCTTATTCTTCTGCCATTCATTTACTCAAGCTTTTTCATCTATGTGTTGTATCCCTTCAGAACGTAGGTGGTCATGGCTCTCCACAATTTCCTGTCCTTTGTAGATCTTAATAAATTATCTTTTTGTTATTTCTCCTAAATCTTATTCTACCATCCTTTTACTCAAGCTTCTTTTTTATGTGTCGTATCCCTTCAGAACATAGTTGATCATGGCTCACCACAATTTCCTGTCCTTTAAAGCTCTTAACAAATTTTATCTCTTTGTCATCTCTCCTAAACCTTATTCTGTCATTCTTTTACTGAAGCTTCTTTTTTATGTGCCGTATCTCTTCAGAATGTAGGTGATCATGGCTCTCCACAATTTCCTGTCCTTTGTAGATCTTAATAAATTATCCTTTTGTTATCTCTCCTAAATCTTATTCTGCCATCCATCTTGTTGTGTTGTGGTTCATACCATGTGACATCCAGTCGCCCGGATGTATAAAAGACTGCGTTTAGCATAAGGGAATTGTCATTATCACGGACTTCATGAAGTAACACCTACTACTGTGAGAGAGTTAAATATTGAATATACATCTTGGTTGTACCACACTGGCAATAAAGTAGTTAATCTACATTTCACTGTGTATCTCTTTATTCCATGATACAGTCAGTCAGTCAGTTAAGTGCCATACGTGGTAAACGCTTGGGCGATCATGTCTTGAAAGAGACATGACTGACTGGGCAGAAGATTATCCTCCAGTAGGTTGCCATTGCTTTCTGTGGTAGATTGGTTGCCAGTCAAGGCTATAGAACCCAATCTGTCCTGTTATTTGACTCATAGCTAGAGAGGGGAGAAATGTATTATATTATTAAGTAGTAATTCGTGGGGGATCAGTTTATTACTTCATAACAATAGAAAACCGATCCCCCACTTTATGCCAAGTAGAAGCCTTAATTATGGTTCCAACAATTATAATCAGTCAGTCAGTTAAGTGCCATATGTGATACACACTTGGGCGATCATGTCTCAATAGAGACATGACTGACTGGGCAGAAGATTATCCCGCAGTAGGTTGCCATTGCTTTCTGCGGTAGACTGGTTGCCGACCAAGGCTATAGAACCCAATCTGCCCTGTTATTTGACCCATAACTGGAAGGAAGAGACGGATTAATACCTTTCCCAAGGGTATTTGCGCATAAGTGAATGCAATGAATTCAACTGGAATTTGAACTCGGCTCCCCATGATACAGCTACAAAGTTGTTTCTTTCTTATTACTATAGACATATTGATTAAATGCATGTTTTTCACAGTGTAATTGTTGTCTACTGGCCTGGGATTTTGAGTTGCTTTAATAAAAGAAGCCTGACTGGTTTGCTTTTTTAAAGCTTATAAACCTTTTGGAGGTCAATTAAAATCAGAGATGTTCTGAGATTGCAATCATTTTTTTTTGTAATAACAATGATTTACTGATACAAGTTCTAACAATTAACCCATAGCTGGGGGGAAAAGAGATAGATTCAAACCTTTCCCAAGGTTATTTGCCTGTAAGTGAAGACAAAAACCCAGCTGGATTTGGAATTCAACCTCTTCGATTTCCAATTCTGAGTCGACATCCATTAAACTACCCACTCATCTAAACTTACAGCAACTGATATTCTCGAAAACACAAGAGGACTCTATGATAAACATGAAATACCACATTTATATACAAATGCACAAAAATAAAACAGAATCCTCATCATCTACTTCTATGTGCTGTCTCCATTTAATTGGAGTAGATAGATCTATCTATTGCCCGGTTCCCTATTTAGGATGTGGTTTCCGGCTTTCTCTTTTCCAATCTTTTCACTATTACATAGCCCCCTGCACATTAGTAGCGTTACCGCCTTGCTCGGGGTGATACCATTAAAAAAAAAAAAAAAAAAATTTAGTGTGTGGGTGATTCATGGCCCTCCAAAATTTCCTGTCCTTTATAACTCTTGATAAATGTTCTCTTTTTGCTATATTTTTTTTTAATTGTAAGTGATCATAATAAAGGGTTCAGTTCAAAATTCCTTGCACCTGAAGAAGGCTAGAGTGTACAACAACCGAAATATCGTAAATATGGCAGTAAAGATGAAAACAATAGTCTGAATAATGTAAATAGTGTAAATAACATGGAGTTAATTTTTCAAAGTTACAGAGATATTTTGAAAGAAAAAAAAGAGTCAAAAACAAAAACTGTTTAAATTTTGAGAGAATCTTCTGAGATATTGATATGTTTTTTTTTTTACAGATTATCAACCCTTTATCATTTATTTGATGCCCAAACATTTTTGGATTCTAATTCATTTTTTTTTGCTTTTTTTTTCATGAGGAAATATTACATTAATAAAATTTTAGGAATAAAAATTATTTTTCCAGAACATGTTTTACTATTTAATCCATAGCTGGGGGAGGGGCGAAAAGTGATGAATTTATACTTTTCCTTTGCATGTGAGTGAACTTAACAAACCTGACTGGAATTTGAACTTGGCTCCCCGATTTCTCATTCTGTGCCACTATCCATTACGGCACCTTCACATCAATTTGAAATAATGAAAGAAACTTCTGATGATAATGTTTGCCAGCAATAATGAATCTCTTAAGAAATATGCAAGTGGGGAAGTAATAAATCTTTTCTGCAATTAATCAAATCTTAACCATCCACCCACACCATGCTCCCACATCCACCCTGAACCCATCGGCAACAGCATAACCTGATAAAATATTAAGGCTGGACCCACCCCCACAAACAATACCAATCCAGTTTATTCCCAGATTGATATTTATTCATTTGTGTACATTTTTTTTTTTTACAGGTCTCCCTATCTTTTAAAATTAAGTAAAGAATAAAAAAAACAAATCTACCAGAAAAAAGTGGGGGTCTCATTTCTATACATGTGCACCATTGACAAACTACACCTTCGACCCATTCCTCTAGCATTGCATGTGCCAGGCAAATGGAGGAGGGAGGAGGCTGTAAACAGGACAGTAAAGGGTGAAGGAAAATTTTTACATAGCTGGGCAGGGCGCTAAACAAAGTTCGACGAGCGACGACGTGCAAAAGAAAATATATTAGGTGCAAGCATAAAAAGATAAGATGGTGGGTGTGGGTAATGGGTGGGGGGTTAAATAAACAAAAGAAGGGAAACAATTACCGGAAAGATGCAAGATGATGAAGGACGGGAACAGTTTGGACGGTGAAAGGTTATCAGGCAAATGTACGTCTGCCATATCTAATATATAAACAGCATTTCTTCTGCCTGTACGTGAACTCTATTAAGTACTTAGGCATTATGAGTTTTACAAACCGAGTTTCAAAATACGTACGATACACTGTCAGTAGCACTTATATTTCATTCTTAACCAATGACAGTTGGTTTCTTCTTGAATTAAAGAAGAATCTGCAATGCTATCGGTTCCGACCTGGTATCTAGATTTTGGTTACGTTACCATGTACAATTAAACTAGGTTACGTCATTTAACTACTGAAATAGCCCAATGTAACCGTAGTTTCAAAATATGTACGCTACACTGTCAGTAACACTTAAATTAATTCTGAACCAATGACAATTATTTCTTGAATTAAAGAATCTGCAATGCTATTCGTTCTGATCTGGTATCTCGGATCTACATTGTGGTGTAACTGATCTTGGCTCAGAATGAGAAATTGAAGAACTGAGTTCAAATCCCAATTGAATTCATTGCATTCACTTACATGCAAATATCCTTGAGAAAAGTATTAATCTGCCTCTTCTCCCTCCAGCTATGGGTTAAATAGAAAACAGACTGGGTCCTGCAGCCTTTGTTGGCAACCAGTCTACAAGAAAATCTTCTGCATAGTTAGTCATGGATCACAAATCGTGTATCATGTACGACACTTAACTGACCGATCTGGACTTCGGTTTCATTCCCATGTATAACTCAATTGGCTATTAGATCTCATTTATTATGGAACCATCTCTTAATTGCTGTGGTTCACCCTGACCTGGAGTAGTAGCACCTGTTAGGGTTCCAGTTATGGGCAAATAGGTAACCCCCAAACTGGGATCAAAAAAGTATAAAAATATACTTTTATAGAAATATATACATTTTTGAAGGAAAAATATTACTAACAATACATTTTTGAAGAAAAAATTGCCATAACACATTTTTAAACGAAAAAAAAAATTATTCTCAACAAAACATTTTTGAATACAAAACTAGAAGACATTTCCAGTTTTCTAGAATAAAAAGGAATAAAAACAAAATAATTTCCATTAAAATCTGACTAAATCAACCTCCTCACTATAACTGAAAATTAAACTCAGTGTGTTCTGCTATTTTACCCATAGCGTAAATTCTTTTGCGATAGTTTCTTTTCTGTGGAATGATCTTCAAAAGTTTCTTGCTTTCGTGCCACCAACAATTTTCAAGAATCGAAATACAACGCCAATTGCCATCTTCTGTCTTTTTGAAGCCTGTTCATCTATTGTCTGTTCTCACCAAAGCCATTGCATTCTTTCAGTCACTAGTATGCAAGGGGTTACAATTAGTTGAAGAGAATAAGTCTCTCGTTATTTGACAGAGCATTATAGAGATGGGTAGTCAGTCATGGATCACAAATTCGGTATCATGTATGATACTTAACTGATATTCTTTTTATTTCAGAGAGGTTTTTCGGAAAATCACCCCTGTCCAAATACCTTTGCACATTACCGGTAGTGTGCAAAAGTGTTAGGACAGGGGGGATTTTAAACTTAATTTTGAAGCGTCATAAAAGATAAAATAGTTCTTAACCTAATACTTTTGCACAGTACTGTATACAGTATAACACGGATATAAGAGTGATTTTCTCTGGTCCCAAATTAGAGCCTGTGGTAGTGTATATAAAATAGACCAAACCCGGATATAAGAGCAATCCGGTTACAAAAGAGATCACGATATAAGAGAAACCCGTATATAAGAGCGATTCTATCTGGTCCCAAATTAGAGTCAGTGGTAGTGTATATAAAATAGACCAAACCCGGATATAAAAGCAATTCAGCTATCAGAGATCCTGATATAAGAGAAACCCGTATATAAGAGCGATTCTATCTGGCCCCAAATTAGAGCCTGTGGTAGTGTATATAAAATAGACCAAACCCGGATATAAGATCAATCCGGCTATAAGAGATCATGATATAAGAGAAACCCGTATATAAGAGCGATTCTATCTGGTCCCAAATTAGAGGCTGTGGTAATGTATATAAAATAGACCAAACTGTTGGTATCTGTTATTGTTGCTTAGCAAAGTTTTATGTCAACACAAGATAAAATCATCATTGATGGTGGATGTTTTTATGTTAACGCCCCTGTAACCTCTCTGAAGATGGCTCATCTGAGCCGAAAGCTTAGAACCAACATAATAAAAAATTATCTAAATGTTGGAGAATTTTTGTCTTTATTTTCACCTGAAATTAAAGCCAAAATATGATGTTTAGAACGGCTCATGATCAAACATAATAAACATTCATTGTCTCTTATATTTAACAGTATATGCTAAGAGACAATGAATGTTTATTGTGTTTAATCATGAGCCGTTCTAAACATCGTATTTTGGCTTTAATTTCAGGTGAAAATAAAGACAAAAATTCTCCAACATTTAGATAATTTTTTATTATGTTGGTTCTAAGCTTTCGGCTCACATGAGCCATCTTCAGAGAGGTTACAGGGGTGTTAACATAAAAACATCCACCATCAATGATGAGTCCATCATCATATATATATATATTCTATTACAATTGTGCTTGTCCTTTCTTTTGTTAGTTCACACGACCATTATGCCCCGCTAATATCACAGGAAAAATAGACTATTCCATTATAATAGCACGGAAAAAGAGAAGACACTACTTGGTTTTAGTGAGCAAAACAAGAAAAGGAAAAGAAGATAGAAGTGTTTAATGTCAATACCGCATAAAATAATGGACTATTCCGATGTGATCCTGTAGAAAGTGGGGAAAAGACACTACTTGGTTTCAGTGAGGGAATAAAAGAAAGGGAAGACAAAAGTGTTTGAATAAAAATGCCACCATATTAATAAAATGATATGGTGGCATTTTTAATTTTTATTTTTCTTATTTTGAATTTCCTTATCAAAAAAAAAAAAAAAAATATATATATATATATATATATATATATATATGACCCAGTAACTGAACCACATTTCACTTCCTGATAAAGATGCCTTGAGCACCAAAACTTGATAGATTTTGAGTTACAGTATGCTACTATTACAACAAAAATAATAACTATATATCTATAAACGCTCTACATTTCTGTTGAGCGCTTTATAAAAATTAAATATTGAACTGTGGAATACATACTCATTAGTTCAAACCACTTGTGTGTTTGTGTCTGAGTTGGGACCAAATATGGATCTAACAGAATGATAAGATAAAAAACAAATAGAAATTGTTTATCAATCTAAACGACTATTTCATTATGATAGCACAGAAAAAGAGGAAAAGACACTACCTGGTTTTAGTGAGAAAAACAAAAAAAAAAACAAAACAAAAAGAACATAGGAGTGTTTAATGTCCCAATACCTCATAAATAATGGACTATTTCGTTGTGATTCTGTGGAAAGTGGGAGAAATTTTCTTTAACGAATTCAATAAAGGTTTGTGATGTCATGTTCGTTGATAGCTTTGCGATATGTTGAGGCATTTTCTAACGGCCATATTTGTGTATAGAAATTTGATATCTAAGTTAGCCAAAGCCTTGTTTTCCATATTTATTTTTCGTATCCTTCGGATTAAGCCACTAGAATTTATATACGTAAACCAAACGTAGATATGAAAAACAAGGCTATAGTTAGCCCAGAAATCAAATCACTCTACATAAAAAGGCTGAATATAACGCAAAGCTATCTACAAATATAACATCGATCTTTGTTGAATCTATTCTTAAAGAAAAAGAAAATGTTAGATTGATAAACATTTCCTATTTGTTACCCAATCATACATATAAATATGAAATAAGAGAAGCATTATTAATAAAAAAGAAAAAGCCAACACTCAACAATATAAACTATGAACATAGTGACAATGTGCTGACCATGTTTAGAAAATACAACATTTCTATAACATTAGATATATACATAAAGTAATCTATATACTCAGTTGAAAGTAAAATAAAATTCATCTTTGATAATGGCTAAAAATATAACTGAAAGCGCTTGGATAAATAAAACATTCAGTTGTTTATTGGTTGTTTTGTTTTCATGTCATTTCAACCTCGGCGGATCATTTATTGCCAACTCAATTTTATTTATTTATTGCTGGTAATACCTTTTTCTTTCAACAATTTATTGTTTTTATATAAGTTTTGTCTCTAGTAATACTTTTTTCTTTTTGAGTATCAAGATTCATTGGAATTTGTTTTTAAGGGCAGGGTCCTCCTTTACTAAAGCTAATCTTTGGGCTTAGAATTTTTCCTCATTCTTTGTTGATAAGGAGTTGAAAATGCATGTCTTAAAATGACATGTTGAAAATAGCTATTTCCTCGCTAAGTTTTATCTGAATTTACAGATATATATATATATATTTTTTTTTTTTTCATTTATAAATGAGTTATTTCGCTACCTTGGTTTCCACCATGAGTGGTTTCTTCAGGCGATTTTTAATAACTGATTTTACGTTTTAAAAAGGTAAAATGTTATAAAACTTAAAAGATTGACGTTACATCTAAAGTTTTGAAGATTGTATGTGGCAAGGAAGAAAGAAACAGGAAGAGAGTTCCACATGAAATAAACGTAAGAAAAGAAACTATTAAAATAAAACTTAAAAGATTAACGTTAAATTTAATGTTTTGAAGATCGTAGGTGGCATGGATGCAAAACACAGGAAGCAAGTTCCTCATAAAATAAATGCAAAAAAAAACAAACTATTAGAATAGAATGTTTGCCGCTAGCTAATTTAACAGTAAAATAGTGTGACTTAATTGCCACTCTAGTAGCATGCTTCAATTCATGCAACTGAGGCACCAAAATAAACTCATCAGAACAATTGTCTCGAAAATATTTGTAGAAAAGACAGAGGGAAGCCACGTCATGTCAGTGAGAAAGTTGAGATTCCAGGTCAGGATTGATTATATTGGAGATCATTCTTTGGATTTTGTCAAGAATCTTGAGATATACAGTAGGCGCTCCAGACCAGACAATATTTAATGCACAGATGAATGGTAGATTTATAAATGTTTAATGTCTCTTTAAGATGTTGGCAATCATGGCTCTCCACAATTTCCTGTCCTTTGTAGCTCTAAACAATATCCCCTAACCCTTTTTTCATAATGCAGTTTTCAACGTCTTGCCTTTAATCTGTCCTGTGTGTAACCAATTTTTACAAGCTTTCTTCATTATGTACTCTAACAATTTTAAATATCTCTTTCTGATGTTAAATATAAGTGGCCTTGCTGTTTTCATTTGCTCTAAAACATTCTTTACATGTTTAGTTCATGTTATTCTCAACATCCTTCTGTAGAACAGCATTTCTGTTGCTTTAAGTCTGTGAGGAGATTGTCCAGAATTCATTGCCATATAGGAGGACTGATATTACATAACAGTTCAGTACTCTTTTCTTTGTTTCTATTGCTTCAAGTCTCTTCTTCATCTTTAAGGAGATTGTCCAGCATTCATTGTCATATAGGAGGACTGATATTATATAACAGTTCAGTACTCTTTTCTTTGTTTCTATTGCTTCAAGTCTCTTCTTCATCTTTAAGGAGATTGTCCAGCATTCATTGCCATATAGGAGGACTGATATCACATAACAGTTCAGTACTCTTTTCTTTGTTTCTATTGCTTCAAGTCTCTTCTTCATCTTTAAGGAGATTGTCCAGCATTCATTGCCATATAGGAGGACTGATATCACACAACAGTTCAGTACTCTTTTCTTTGTTTCTATTGCTTCAAGTCTCTTCTTCATCTGTGAGGAGATTGTCCAGCATTCACTGCCATATAGGAGGACTGATATTACATAACAGTTCAGTACCCTTTTCTTTGTTTCTATTGCTTCAAGTCTCTTCTTCATCTTTAAGGAGATTGTCCAGCATTCATTGCCATATAGGAGGACTGATATCACACAACAGTTCAGTACGCTTTTCTTTGTTTCTATTGCTTCAAGTCACTTCTTCATCTGTGAGGAGATTGTCCAGCATTCACTGCCATATAAGAGGACTGATATTATGGAACAGTACTCTTTCCTTTGTTTCTAATGAAATTTTTCCATTCCTTAATACTGTGTTCAGTTTTTGGAAGGCACTTTGTCTATTCCAATGCACTATTGTATTTCAGTATTACACTTTCCATCCTCTATTAAAACACTTCCAAGATATCTAAATCATTGTATTTATCCAATTTTGGATTATCCGCTTTCCAATCTGAACGTTGGGCTGTTTCTTTTGCTAACAACCAGGCATTCTATCTTCTTGAAATCAATAGTCTTTTCTTCTTGCTTTCTTTTACTATATTTTGTGGGACTTCTTCCAATTTCTTTTCCGGATGTGATATCAACTCTGTATCATCTGCATATCAAATCTAATTATCTCAAAAAAGATTCACTATGTAGGGAAATTAAATCTGGTGAGAAGACACATCCTTGCTGTACACACACACACTCACACTTTCCTACTGGTGTATATCTAATGAATTCACACCAAGATTCATATGCAGAAGACATGTATTCAAGCCATTAAAAGTATAAATCCATTTCTTCAAAACATACAACAGATATTCAAAAAAAGGAAATTGTGGAGAGTCATGGACAACTACATTCTGATAAAATGTGACATTAAATTATGTATAACAACAAGCAAAATGTGTGTGTATCGCTCATTCAGTAATTAATTAGAGCACTCTGGCTATTGGGTGTGTATAATGATAATATACACGCAAAAAAGTCTGCCTTCTTCTTCCGAGTGGCCATAGCCCAGAGGTTGAATCGCCGATTGATGCCAATTTGGTCGGGTTTCCAATTTTTCCTGGGTTAAAAGCAATCGGAGTCTAACCATACTGATGAGCTGTGATACAGCGAAACAGATCTGTCTGCGGATGGCTATATATATATATATATATATATATATATATATATATATATGCGCCTATGGCTAAGGGGGTAGCGACTCAAACTGACGCCAAATAAGTTGAGTTTTGATCCCAGCCAGAAGCAAGTGGATGTGTCTAGCGACACTGATGAGCTGTGATACAGTGAAACAGGCTTGTATGGGGATGACTAATATACACACACACACTTGTATAAACATATCTACATATGAACAAATATATACATCCATCCACATGCATCTAAGCAGACATATACATGAGTACATATAAAATATGAATAACACCAAAAGTACACACACATACATAAATATATATATATATATATATAAATAATAACTAAATAGACTCTGTAAGTATGTAGGCTGTAAATTTATACTAAAATAAACCTTAAAAAACCCACTAACAAACAGAACCTAATTCCGTTACAATCCGGTGCACTAAGGCGTTTTTCGGATAAATGGAGAGAAAAAAATGAAACCCGCGGAACAAGAACAAAACATTCAATACTCCGCAGCAAAGAAAAAAAAAACCCCAAACAGAACTAACCACAAGAAAATATATATATATATATATAGACATACATCTATGTACACATGTATACACATACAAATATAACATCAAAATAAAATAAAACATATACATATTGTTGCATGAATTTGGTCTGACGAGCGGTCGATAAGAGAGCCACGAAATATTATATTACGAATGGGTTTATAAAAACAGCCAACTTATCTTCTTTATTATAATACTCTGTTAAAGTTTAATATTGAGTTCTCTTTGGATTTATTCTCCTGTGGAATTTACCTTACCAAGTACCAAGGATTCTACTATATATATATTCTACTATATATATATATATATATATATATATATATATATATATATATATATATATATATATATATATATATATATATATATATATATATATATATATATATATATATATATATATATATATATATATATATATATATTCTACTATATATATATATATATATATATATATATATATATATATATATATATATATATATATATATATATATATATATATATATATATATATATATATATATATATATATATATATATATATATATATATATATATATATATATATATATATATATATATATATATATATATATATATTCTACTATATATATATATATATTAAAAAAAAAAAAAAAAAAAAAAAAAAAAAAAAAAAAAAAAAAAAAAAAAAAAAAAAAAAAAAAAAAAAAAAAAAAAAAAAAAAAAAAAAAAAAAAAAAAAAAAAAAAAAAAAAAAAAAAAAAAAAAAAAAAAAAAAAAAAAAAAAAAAAAATACTATATATATTCTACTATATATATATATATACCCTTTATATATATATATATATATATATTCTACTATATATATATATGTATATATATTCTACTATATATATATATGTATATATATATATATATATATATATATATATATATATATATATATATATATATATATATATATATATATATATATATAGAATATATATATATATATATTCTACTATATATATATATATATATATATATATATATATATATTCTACTAATATATATATATATATATATTCTACTAATATATATATATATATATATATATATATGCACAACATTAAGCAAACACTAGTCAATAATGGATTTCCTAACTCCGTTATTGATCCACAAATTAAAATGTATCTCAACAAAATTAACAATAGCTCTAACAATGATAATATTAATAATAATGGTTTACATCAAAATAAACATAACACTATTAACTTATACTATTGCAACCAAATACATAATAATTATAAACAAGATGAAAAAACTCTCAAAAACATAATATGTAGAAATGTTAAACCAGTGGAAAGTAATAATCAAATTAAACTCATTATATATTATAAAAAGTTTAAAACAATTGACCTCATAGTCTATAATAACCCAACAAGCACTAAACTAAATTCTCTACAAAAAACCAATGTAGTGTACCAATTTACATGCCCATTCAGAGATTGCATCTCTGATACTAATCAAAAACCTAGTACATATATTGGTTTAACTACAACCACGCTCTCCCGTAGACTTACATCTCATCTTTCTGATCAGAGTACTATTAAACAACATTTCTCAGAAAAACAAACATGTAGGTAATATCAAACAGATTTTGGTCAACAATACGGTGATCCTTACTCATACACACAGTAAGAGGAACCTGCAGATATTGGAGACCATATACATCAAATCAAAACAACCAACACTCAATAAAATCAACTTTAAAACAGGAAATAACATATTACATTGCATTTGACTACATGGTTTTGTTGGTCATTTCTCGATATCCCACGGTGTGACGTCATAAAACCGCATCTCAAACTTAAGAACTGCGTTTATTATTTTTGGTAACTATTGCCGTTGCCAAGCGGAGTTTTATGTCAACACAAAATAAAATCGTTGGTGATGGTGGATTTTATAATATTTCAGTTTAAACAACCTCTCTGAAGATGGCTCATGTGAACCGAAAGCTTAGAAGAAAACCAATAAACAATTATCCAAATGTTGGAGAATTTTTGTCTTTATTTTCAACTGAAATGAAAGCAAAAGTACGACGTTTAGAACGGCTCATGATTAAACATAATAGACATTCATTGTCTCTTATATTTAATAGCATATGTTTAGAATATATATATATATATATAAAGAAAAAACTACTCAAAAGTTGTAAGTTAAAAATGTATTGTTTTGACAGTATTTATTTATTTCTATTATTATATATATATATATATATATATATATATATATATATATATATTTAGCACGGCCTCGGCCTTTCATCAGAAACAAACGATTTTAAAATTGAAACTAGAAGCATCACCTGACGGACGCTTCTAGTTTAAATTTTAAAATCATTTGTTTCTGATGAAAGGCTGAGGCCGGTCTGAAATATCACACACATATATATATATATATATATATATATGTATAATAGAAATAAATAAATACTGTCAAAAAAAGTACATTTTTAACAGACCACTTTTTAGTAGTTTTTCATATATATATATATATATATATATATATATATATATATATTCTCATTTACATCTAATTTTCTACATATTTTATAACCCTTTGGAAAAATAGATTTTCTTTTAGCCTTTCCAGTCCAAATGCCCCGGAAGTGTATTTGGAAGGTGGTAGGAAAAAAAAAGTGCATTTTCCTGTATTTAGAAGGGGGGAGGCAGAGAAAAAGTGCATTTTCCTGTATACATTTCCTGTGTTTGAAAAAGGAACAAGCTGACCCGAAAACAAGCAGCCACTTTAGCAACTCAAGTGAATTTACATCTTAGAACTTGGCAGGCTGTTTGTTCGACAGTCTGTCAGAGTACCAATCTAGCTCAAAATGGTGTATGAAGGAAGATTGGTTAGAACTGCAAAAATGGACACTTATTGGTCCAGTCAAGAAAATAGTTACTC
>JBBBDQ010002052.1:407500-457500 GCA_037127315.1 Ascarosepion bandense | reverse complement strand
ATAGTCCGAATAATGTAAATACTGTAAATACTACCTCATCTCAGAAATATAGACAAATAGAATGATCTATTATTAAATGTCGTACAAATGGCAACAAAGATGAGGACAATAGTCCGAATAATGTAAATACTGTAAATACTACCTCATCTCAGAAATATAAACAAATAGAATGATCTATTATTAAACATCATACAAATGGCAACAAAGACGACAATAGTCCGAATAATATAAATACTGTAAATACTACCTCATTTCAGAAATATAAACAAATACTAGTAAAATCTGTTTTCTGACAAACACTGCTCCTGACCACCAAATTGAAAATGAAGCTGATACTGGCTTACAACATATCACTCTCCAATATTCTGCATACGCAAGCCTACCAAAGAGACCGAAGACCAAAAATTTATGACAGAAAGGCAAATGAGAGCCATGTTGGCATTACTGTTAAGTACTTTTTTCGTTTCTCTTTTAAAATTGTTTATAAGCTTTTTACTCCACTATTATTTTTTTTTGTTCATTGCTATGTAAAGACAAGACAAAAATTATAGTCTTTGTATTCCATCAACATAAGAACAGCTAACAAGAAGTCCGCACCCCTCACCATACAGAACAAAAAAAATAAATAAATAAAATCATCTTTGAGAAATAAGCAAACCCAGGATGCCAAATCAGCAACCGAAACCATTACCATTTGGCAAATTTGTATAAAAGAAGAGAAAAGGCAGGATAGAAAGACATATACAATGGACTGTTGTGAGCAGGGAAAGAGGGAGGTGATTCCGGAGACAAGACAGAGGAGTGCTAAAAGACATAGGGGATTGGGCAGTGGACAGGGTAGGTTCGTTTTTTTGGGGGGGGGGGGAGGAGTGCTGGGGGCAGTTGGACGAGGTAAAACATCTACAAACAATGTTAAAACTGCTACGACAATATATTTTGCCAAAGGCATTAATTTCTTATGATAGGGGAGTTAACAACCGGAGATTGGATAAAATACCTTTGTGGGAATTTCGAAACAGAGAATCAAATTTATGATATTGAAATACAGACTAGAAATAAATAAATAAGATAAATAAATAAATAAATGAATGAGTGTTTGTGTATATATATATATATATATATATATATATATATATATATATATGGTGCAGAAAGCAATGCTTTTGCAATATGTAAAGTTATATTTTTTGTGTGTAATATCTATTCGATGCATGTTGTGTGATACTTTCTTGTCTCTCTCTCTCATATATATATATATATATATATTGTAATGTAAATTAATAAATATACATATGAGGAGGGTGTACATATGTATAGTATTATTATTCAGGTGTTAATAAAACAGTGCTCAATGTATGAACAAAGCTGTAAACTTCGTTAATGGATTTGAATATCGAAAGATGTAGGATAATATATATAGACTAGCAGTATAGCACGGCGTTGCTCAGGTGTAATGAAAGCTTTAAAACTAATCCATGATCCTGGAGCTCAGACTCTTTGGACGTTGGCACAAAAAACAAAAAGCAATAGTTGTTCCCAGTTAAAGCGAAACCGTAGACTGAAAGAAAAATGAATGGATGTAAGTCAAATTTTGATTTCCTGTTATTGATATCAAATTTCCTGCACTATTGTAAGAACTGCAACCTTGAAACTTCTGAATATCATTTCTTATGTCTTTGTCTATGAGTGTATCAAATTTGATTAAAATCGGACCACTCCTTCTATAACACGATTTTTTCGATTATCAATATTTATCGGGGGTACCTCGACACAAAACCTAGCTAAGAACACTTGCAGACGCTTATAGTAGAACTGTGTAAATTTTCAAGAAAATTGGTTCAGCCATTTTAGAGTCTATAGGTAAAGGACACACACACAGACAGACAGTTCCATTTATAAACAAGTTTAGATTAATATATATATATATATTTTAAATCCAAAATGATGAGCAAATAGAAAAATCCCAAAAACTCGATTGTATAATTTTATTAATATTAAAATTGATCAAGGTGGAGGGCTCAATGTGAATAGTATGTTCTATTTACAGAGCCAAACAAAAATTTTGAAATTTAATTTCATTAGATGGCCATTTCAACGAGAAAATGGTATTTGAATTAATAAGGGTTTTGTTGCTGATAAAGCGTGAATTTTCTCGCTGAAATGGCCATCCAACGGAATTAAATTTCAAAATTTTTGTTTTATATATATGTACGTGTGTGTGTGTGTGTATATATATATATATATATATATATATATATATATCTAAACTTATTCATAAATGAAACTTTGACTGTGTGTGTATCCATTACCTACAGACTCTGAAACGGCTGAACCAATTTTCTTGAAAATTTACACTGTTGTACTATAAGCGTCTGCAAGTGTTCTTAGCTAGGTTCTGTGTCGAGGTACCCCCAAATAAATATTGAAAATCGACAATCGAAAAAATTGGGTTATAGAAGGAGTGGTCCAATTTTAATCAAATTTAATACACTCATAGACAAAGACATAAGAAACGATATTCAGAAGTTTCAATATTGCAGTTCTTACAATAGTGCAGAAAATCAATAATATATATATATATATATATATAAATCGATAGCAGGAAATCAAAATTTGACTTACATCCATTTATTTTTCTTTCAGTCTATGGTTTCGCTTTAAAAGGAAACTTTTTAGTCTTTCGTGTCAACGTCCAGAGTCTGAGCTTCAGGACCATGTATTAGTTTTAAAGCTTTCATTACACCCGAGCAACACCGGCCTATACTGCTAGTATAGTATAGTATAGTATATATATATATATATATATATATATATATATATTTTAATTCAGATACTTCAATCCAAGGGAAAAAAGCAGGAATATAAAAACACACACACACACATATATATATATATATGTATGTAGTTCATATTGAATGTGTAATATATGTATACAATGTGTATCAAATATACAGCAAGCAATGGATGAATTGTTACCATTTTATATTTTTGTTTTTGCCCACTACACAGTAGAGTTATGTCAATTGAATACCATATATGAGAAAAAGACCACCATGACACAATTCACTCCACTAAAACTAGCAGGATCTTCTTTGCTTGGCATTCGTGCCAGGAGCTTCAATACGAACATTTCCAAGTGTTTCGGTGTCAGTCTAAGGAAAGTACAGAGGATTTGGAAAGAGTTAAAATAAATCTAATGGTCATTGGAGCGATCAAGAGTGATGGCGACATTATGCCTCCATTCATCTTCCCAAAGAAACTGAGACTCAACATAGGGGCTCTACTCAATTACACTGAGGGGGTAGTGCTGTCCTAGGTCAAGAGTGTGGTCACTAGAAGGTTCTGTGTCAGGCAACAGAACACTGCCCCATACTGCACAAACAGGAGTACCCAATCATGGCTGTCAGACAATTTCTGTAATCACATTAGCCTTTACATCTGGCAACTTAACCCCACACCCAGACAACCCCCACCTTTATTTATTATGTGTGAGCAAGGTTGAATGAGAGATCAACAAAACTCATTGTAAGACCAAAAGTGAACTAAAGGCAAAAATTATGGCAGCATTCATCAATTTAAACAGGGACACCGCAAAAAAGAGATGCAAGAGATTCCGAAGTTGTCTGAAAGTCGTGGTTGAAGCCAATGGTGATTTTACTAAATAAATTCACTTTTTAGTATTTCAAGATACTTTTGTGTAATTTTGGTAAATATATCTGTTAAAATAAGATGTCAGTATTAGTTTTCATTTTTGTGCAATTTAGACGACAATTTATCCATCGCACCCTTCAGAGCGTTTATAGACACAGACATTGAGGACATAGAAATCAGTACTGCATGGCTTAAGCCAATGGCGATTTTATTGAATAAATTTACTCTTTAGTATTTCAAGATATTTTTTGTGTAATTTTGGTTAAAACGAGATGTCAGTGTTATTTTCATTTTTGTGTAATGTAGACGACAATTTATCCATCGCACCATCACTACAGGCAGTAATTATTAGGCCACCCCAGTTTTTAAATAGTATTTCATACTATTTTTAGTATTTATTACCAAATGAAAATAGAATAGTTCTTTTGTTATTATTACTTTGAAAAATTTTACAAGGCAACGAAGCAAAGATGAACTCGTCCGAATCACCCTAAATTTTCTTCATTTTTTCATTGCTAAAACTGCAATATAGGTAATTATTAAATATTTATAAATTCATTTGATGCACATGTTATTGTGCAGTATTAACAAAAGAACCATTCTATTTTCATTTCTATTTTCTATATATATATATATATATATATATATAATCTGTATGGTGCGATGGGTAAATTGTCGCTTGTAAAATCATGCAATTTAATAATAATAAAAGAACCATTCTATTTTCATTTACAATGATTCACTTGGCAATAGATACTAAAAAATAGTATGAAATACATCATTTTTTTAAAACACTGGGGTGGCTTAATAATTATGGCTGGTAGTGTGTGTGTGTGTGTGTATATATATATATATATATATATATATATATATATATATATATATAAGCACAAAATTGTATAAACATATCCTGAAAAGTTCTCAGCCCAAGTCACTTCCAAAAATCAAACCCAATGATAAAAAAAGAAACAATCACTTTTGTATGGATCTTGGTTTGGCTGATAATTTTTCTGTTCGCATTTCTACATCCCCATACAGACTATAGATTATGAAGATGCACACAAATTGAAGTATTAAAGGCCACACATGCAAGCGCTTATTAAAATATAGGATCTGTGTATTTTTTTGTGTCTGTCTACCAATAGGGGAAGAATATGATGCGTTCGCTTTATATAATCACATCTGCCTAGGGGCATCCGTATGCTTCCATTACAAAATGATGAACCGAAATTTCCACATAAAGCATAAACATTCTCAAAGATTAAAAATCACACACACATTTAGAACTCTGAATGCCAGTCAGGTGCAAATTGAGCACTGATAATTTGCTATTTGCAGGTTGGGTGTATAATGTTATAAATACTACCTACTAATATATATATATATATATATATATATATATATATAAACTTATTTATAAATAGAACTTTGCCTCAGTGCGTGTATGTATCCATTACCTATAGACTCTGAAAGGACTGAACCGATTTTCTTGAAAATTTACACAGTTGTACTATAAGCGTCTGCGGGTGTTCTTAGCTAGGTTTTGTGTCGAGGTACCCCCGATAAATATCAAAAATCGATAATCGAAAATATTGGGTTATAGAAGGAGTGGTCTGATTTTAATCAAATTTGATACACTCATAGACAAAGACATAAGAAACGATATTCAGAAGTTTCAAGGTAGCAGTTCTTACAATAGTCCAGATAATCGATAATATATATATATATAAATAAAAGGCAAGATGTTTGTGTGTGTGTCTGTTTATCTGCCTGTATATCTGTATTTTTTCAGCCCTTCTATTTTAGTTTTTGCTTCAGGTTTGGCTCTAAGTAGGTATAATTGTAGTTCTTAGTCTCAGCCATGATACCATTTACTCATATTGAGCCTTCAAAATTCAGTTTACGACGAAAAAAACTTATTTGATATCGATACCAGGAAATCAAAATTTGACTTACATCCATTCATTTTTCTTTCAGTCTACAGTTTCGCCTTAACTGGAAACAACTATTGCTTTTTAGTCTTTCGTGCCAACGTCCGAAGAGCCTGAGCTCCAGGATCATGGATTAGTTTTAAAGCTTTCATTACACCCGAGCAATGCCGGGCTATACTGCTAGTAATGTAATAAATACTACCTACTAATATATATATATATATATATATATATATATATATATATATATACACGAAAAAAATCGCAAGATCGCCAAGGTTTTGCTCTGCGTAACTGCCTTTTTGTTAACACTTTTTGGTTAGTTTAGTATCGAGCACTTTTCTTTCCTGGTGGTTCGTTCCGTTCGAGGGTTTTTTTTCTTTACTGTGAAGAACCGTATGTATTGTCGGTCCTACGCAGTTTTCTTTTTTTTCCCCTCTTTGTCCAAAGCTCTATAGCCAAGGACAATAACGGAGTTAGAATCTGCTGGTTATTCGTGGTCTTTAAAAGTTTCTTGTGTAACATTTTAAGATTAGAATACGTACAGAGTCGGTTTTATTATTATTATTATTATATATATATATATATATATATATGGTTTGAGAGGAAGGCCCAGAAATGGTGCACATTCTCTCCTGATGACTCCAATTTAAATATAAATCCGAAAGGATCAAAAGAAGTTCAATGAAGTCAGGTGCCGTAGAGAAGTTCGGTGGAAATGTTATTGGTATGAGGAGTATTTTATATTCAGCTCGATTCAGGTGAGTGTCAATTACTTTCCAGTAATTTCCTTCTTGTAAAAAAAGAAAGAGCTTTATGCATGAAAGTCAGTCAAAAGTATTCGGATTGAAATCAGCACAAAGCCCCCTCCCCCCAAAAAAAACCTGGCAGGAGGAACCATCTAACAGAAAGTACTCAAAACAAAGGCAGAGCAAACTAAATAGCACCTAATGAGCCAGGTAGGTTCATCTGGCTCATTATGTGCTATTAATATATATATATATATATATATATATATATGTACCCATTGTACACATATGTAAGCTTATATAGTTTACTTTGTGGATATGTGTATAACATTCTTATTGCCCCTTTTTTCCTCTCTCACCTGTGTGTAAACATATACCATACCATTTGTTTAGTTATACACACGGTTTTCATCATTTTGCATACATATATATACATACACACAGACATCCATGTCTACACACCTCTGCATATTATATACACAAAGTAAATTATATAAGTTTACATGTGTGTATAATATATATATATATATATATTATTTAATTGATCTATAAGTGATTATATATGTGAGTGACTGTATGTGCATATCATACAAATCTCTCTCTCTTTCTCTATCTATATATAGCATTAGATTTGTTACATATATATATATAGATATATATATATACATATATATGTAACATTAGATTTGTTACACACATATATATATATATATATATATATATATATATATGGAACATGTAAACCTATGTGCCTGTTCTGTTTACTTGTGTTTGTGTGCACATATATATATATAATAATATATATATATATATATGTACACACACACACACACACAGAATCTTACTCACACACATGTGAGTGTGTATGTCTGCACACTGATATATCCCAGGCACTCACGGCAAATAGAAATTATACAAATATCTTTGTATAACGTCATCAATTTTTTAAGAGATATAAGACCTGAATTTACGATAGTAAAGTTAGATTTATGTCATCACTTTTACTACTGTACACTCTCCCAGAGATTGTGGCGTGGGTGGGGTGGATGGGGTGATCAATAAAGAAAGAAACGGGGAGAGACTTTCAATACTTTCTTCCCCTGCCATCATAATCCCCTGCCCCATTCCCTATACAGTTCCATCTCTATCTAAAGATTACTTCTTCCCTCCCTCCCTCCCTCCCTCCCTCCATCTTCCACATCATCATGGTTTCTTCCCCACCTCCCCAACCTGGTTATTTTTGGTTTATTTTTTTAATTATATTTTTCTTTTGTTTTTAAGGGGGAATGCAAGGGAGTTGCATCTTGCTTTTTTTGGGGGGGGGGGGGTGATTTTTTTTTTTTTTTTTTTCAGGTGTGGGTAGGAGGGGGTGATTCCTCACCCAAAATCATCTTACTATAGTTTATCGTGAAAAATAAATAAATGTTTGCATATACAATTTTTTTTTTACACCACCACTTGGTACTTTGCACAGTATTCTGCCTCCCAGCAAACATTCTCCAGTGTGCCACTGTCCCTCCAAACCCAACGCACAAGGTCATTTCCACACACACACAAAAAACATCTATGTTTATATAAAAGCGAAAATAAAATATGGAAGCACTTTGTGTATATAAAGTAAAAAACAACAAAAAGAAACAAAAACAAATAAACACGATTATTAAACATTTGTTAAAAACAAAAAAAAATAATAGTATATAAGCAGGTGCCTCTATCTCACACATATATATATATATATATAAAAATATATATATTTATATATATATATATATATATTTATATATATATATATATATATATATTTATATATATATATATATATATATATATATATATATATATATATATATATATAAAACATACACTACCGGCTATGATTATTAGGCCACCCCAGTGTTTTAAACAAATGATGTATGTCATACTATTTTTTAGTATTCATTGCCAAGTGAATAATTGTAAATTAAAACAGAATGATTCTTTCGTTAATACAGCACACGTGCATCAAACAAATTTATAAATATTTAATAATTACCTATATTGCACTTGCATCAATGAAAGAATGAAAAAATTTAGGGTGATTCGGATGAGTTCATCTTTGCTTCGTTGCCTTGTAAACTTTTTCAAAGTAAAAATAACAAAGGAACTATTCTATTTTCATTTGGCAATAAATAGTAAAAATAGTATGAAATACATAATTTCTTTTAAAAATCTGAAATTATGGCTGGTAGTATATATATATATATATATATATATATTTCTACTATAAATTTTTGTTATGAAAATGTGTGTCATTCAGCAGGATTCGAACCTGCCACCCCTTATCCATAAATTCGTGGTCATAAATAATCAGGCTGGTAGAAATAAATATATATACTGTTTGATTATAAAAGAGAGAAGATCTACTTAAATACGAGTATCTATAAAAAATAATGTTCAAAAAAATAATTTCAAATTGTCAGTTGTTTATAACCATTACGTTAATTTCCGTAACACACACACACATATATATATATATATATATATATATCTCCACACACTTTACAAAATTATATGTAAATTTGCAAAATTTGTTATTAACCAACATATTAATTTCAATTTGTTTTAATATTATTTTTAATATTTGATTGATTGTTCTATAATTATCTTTTTGGTTGGTTGTTTTGTTTTTATGGCACATCAACACCTCTGCAGGTCATTTATTGCCAACTAAATTTTATTTATTTGTTGCTGGTAATACCTTTTTCTTTCAACAATTTATTGTTGTTTTTTTATATAAGTTTTGTGTCTTGTAATATTTTTTCTTTTTGAGTATCAAGATTCAATGGGATTTGTTTTTAAGTGCAGGGTCCCTAAGTCCTACCCTGTTATTTAACCCATAACTGGAGAGAAGCAACGGATTAATACCTTTCCCAAGGGTACCAGTGCTTAATTGAATGCAGGGTATTCAACTGGAATTCGAACTCGGCTCACCGATTTCTCTTTCCGAGCCGATATCCACTGCACCACAACGCACATCCGTCACTAAACGCTTGCAGCACCTGGTATTCCCAAGCAGTCACCCATCTAAATACTGACCAGGCTCAACGTTGCTAAACTTCGGTGATCAAGCAAGAACCGGTATATTTAATGTAATATGTCCGTAAGACTGTTCTATAATTCAATAGTATGTTTTAATTATCCACTCTTGAGAAATCTTGTTTGGAAAATATCTATCTTCCAACATGATTTGAACCTGCATGCTCCCATTTGCGACGTGGCTTCCCTGTGTCTCTTCTATAAATACTTTCATGGCTTCTGCTCCGATGAACTTAGATCATTGGTGCCCCCTAAATACGAATTTGAACGAGATACTAGATTAGCAATTAGATCCCACCCTTTTACAGTGAAACCGATAAAATGCAACCGTAACTTCTACTCCAACAATTTCTTTCCTCACACTTCCCGACTGTGGAATTCCCTTCCACATGATTGCTTCCCTGGCGGCTACAATCTCCAGGAGTTTAAATGTAAGGTCAATAGACACCTCCTAACACACTAAACTGCTCCTATTCTATCAAACACTCTTCCCATCTGCCCAACCCTCATCCTCACTATCCTTACTCATCTGTCACCTTCCTCCTGACATTCCCTATGTCTAACCACTCCTTCTCTTTACCTTCCCCTATGTAGCCCCATGCGCAATAGTGGCAGTGGAATGCCTTGCTTGGGGTGAGATGATTAAAAAAAAAAAAAAAAAAAAAATATGCCTTCATTAGATCTGGTTTGTCTCACCACCCAACCACAAAAAATATCATGGTAACCAAAGTCTGAATTAAAATACATATTTTCCTGATTTTTTTTTTTTTAGAAACGCCTATTCTTGCTCGGGATCATATCTTAATGTAAACAAATGTAACTGAAGACAATATGAAATTATTTTAAAATTTTTCAAATTAATATTAACTGACATATTTAAATTTGATAGATATTTTCCTAACAAAATTTCTAGAACATCTAGGCCAGTGGTTTTTCAATTGACTGTTTAATTATAGAAAAAACAGACTAGCCATTCAAATATATATCTCTTTTTACCTATCTACATTCCTTTTCATCGCTAGTTATCCATCACTTGATGTAATGTTTCACTCTTTGTAAATATTTGTATCACTTTTACACCCCTCTCATATATATATATATATATATATATATATATATATATATCTTAAGCGCTTTTAAATAAGTACCACGCATATATAATATGTAAACAATATAATATATATAACAAATTGCATATATATATATATATATATATATATATTTTGATATTTATAATTATATACATACACTTTTCGCATATATATATATATATATATAAATTTGTTTTTTTAATTAAAAATACACTGCGGCACAGAAATTTCTATGTTTTGAGATTTCTATCTCGTCATCAGGAAATGTTAGATCATAGTTGTGAAAATGATTTAATTATATGATTATATTATACTCCACAATATTTATTGTATTGAGCACTTTTTAAAAAAAAGTAAATGCCATAGAACTTGGAATTGAAAAACACTTGGTTCTCTTCACCTGAATTTGTATATATATGTAGGTTTTATTAAAAATGACAGACAAGAGGTGGTGGTTAAGTTGTCCATGTAATTTTTCATGTGATTTTATGATTCTGCCAAGAGCTTACGATTTTCATGTGATCTTATGATTTTGCCTTGATCCTATGATAATGGAGGCTTTATTAATAAAAAAGAAAAACCTAACACTCAGTAATATCAACTACGAGCACGCTAACAACTTACTGCGTTCTTTACATAACACATACACAAGACAACATGCATCATGCCACAAATTCTGTTAAACGTAAAATAACATTCAGAAATTGGCTTAAAGTACAGCCGAAAGTGTTCAGATAAACAAAATATTTGGACAATTTTTATATAATTTATATCCTCAAAAGAAAAAAAACTCAAAAGATCACATGAAGACTTACATTAAAAACATAATGATAATAACTCGTTTATCATTTTTAATGAAACCTGCATAAAAGAGAGATTACTGCCCAAATACACGATATATATATATAGTGTAATATTGTAACAATTTTGTAGAATACATAGATTTTTTGACCAACTGTTCATGCATTTACTTTTATAAAGAGTGCTCGATACAACGTATTATATATGTTATATATAACGCATTATATTGTAATGGTTGTTACAATAGTTTATAAATTCATAGTATCACTATACAAAAATTTTTGCATTTCAAAGTTGCTACGTGCGGTTCTCATCGAGTGATAAGTTAAAAAAAAAATCTAGAAGTACATATATATATATATATATATACATATACATACACAGTATTGAGCAAAAATATTAGGACAAGAACTATTTTATCTTTTGTGTGGCATATTGACAGAAAATAAAGAATTTCATTAAAGTAATTTTATATGATTTACTCAACAAATGCTTTAGCAAGAAAAAAATACTTGTTACAAAATAAATTTAATATTTAATATAATAGCCTTTGGCTTTGAAATAATAAAATAATTGCGACAATTTAGCAATCGCACCTAGTATATATATATATATATATATATATATATATATATATATATTGTAACAACATTGTAGAACTCTTAAGTTTTTTTTACCTACTGTTCATGCATTTACTTTTATAAAGAGCGCTCGATACAACGTAGATCATTATATTGTAATGGTTGTTACAATAGTTTATAAATTCATAGTACCACTACACAAAATTTTTCACGTTTCGAAGCTGCTACACGCTCTTCTCATTGGGTGATACGTTTTTTTTTCAACTTATCACCTGATGAGAAGCGCACGTAGCAGCTTCGAAACACAAAAATTTTTTGTGTAGTGATAGTATGTATTTATAAACCATTGTAACAACCATTACAATATATATAGACACACTTTAGAAAACTGCAAATGTTTACTAATAGAATCCGATTTTAGTTCTACACACTCACGCAGAAAGAAAGACAAATACTGAATTTTAAAATTAAATACACATAGGCTAGGGTTAAATAGGGACTTAGGTGTTTTGAATCTTTATAAATATTTCAATAGTTAAATATTTTTTAGATACAATTAAAAAATTTTTCTCTAAAACAAAATTTATAAGTATTATGAAAGATAGGTTCATGTTTACAAATATTTTAAAAAAAATCTGTCGCTTTCTGTGTCATGTGATGTAAACAATCTCTCCATGAACGCGCTTGAGAAATACGTTTCTAATTTAAATTTTAAAATCATTTGTTTCTGAGGACGGTCTGAAATATCAAATATAATAATAGAAATAAACAAATTCTGTAAAAAAAATGCATTTTTAAACTTACAACTTTTTAGCAGTTTTTCCTATATATATATATATATATATATATATATATATATATATACAAATTAAATCTTAATCAAGGAGTTCAGTTAATCATTAGTCAGTCAGTTAAGTGCCATATGTGATACACTCTTGGGCAATCATGTCTCGAAAGAGACATGACTGACTGGGCAGAAAATTATCCCGCAGTAGGTTGCCATTGCTTTCTGCGGTAGACTGGTTGCCGACCAAGGCTATAGAACCCAATCTGTCCTGTTATTTAACCCATAACTGGAAGGAAGAGACAGATTAATATCTTTCCCAAGGGTATTTGCGCGTAAGTGAATACAATAGATTCAACTGGAATTCGAACTCGGCTCCCCGGTTTTCTCGTTCTGAGCTGATATCCACTGTACCACAAACTAGTGTTGAACACTGATATGTGAAAGTTAAGAAAAAAATAAAAATCATCTATAAAAAAAAAACAGAAGACAAAAGAAAAAAAATATTCTTTATTGACATGTTTTGTCCTCTGATGGACATCGAGTGAAAGCTTGGTAAATGAACATTTTTTCCTTTTGTCTTTATTTGAATTAATACACACACTTACACTATGGAAAAAAAAAAAAAGAAGAAATATAAAGAGTCAATAACTAATATCCCCTGATGAGTGAATGGAGTGATTCCTGAATTGTCCTTGCATGAAACGCTGTAGTCGTGATGCTGAAAGTAACATCTATCAACTAACTGCCAAACTGTTTACTTCTAAAAAATGTGCTATCTTTTGTGTTATTTACACTATTTACAGGATGTTCGCTGTGGTGCAGTGGATAATGACTCAAAACGACAAATCGGGGAACCGAGTTCAAATTCCAGTTGAATTCCTTGCATTCGCTTATTCACAAATACCCTTGGGAAAGGGCATTGATCCATCACTTCCCTCCAGTTATGGATTAAATAACAAGACAGATTGGGTTCTATAGCCTTGGCTGGCAACCAGTCTTCTGCAGAAAGCAGTAGCAACCTACTGTGGGATAATCTTCTGCCCAGTCTGTCATGTCTCTTTCGAGACATGATCGCCCAAGCGTGTATCACGTATGGCACTTAACTGACTGACTGAATATAATAGTTGGAGACATGATTAAGGCTTTTACTGGACATAAAGTGGGGGATCGGTTTTCTATTGTTATGAAGTAATAAACTGACCCCCCACTAATTAGTACTTAATGATATAATACATTTCTTCCCTCTCTAGCTATGACTCAAATAAGAAGACAGATTGGGTTCTATAGGCTTGGTTGGCAATCAGTCTACTGCAGAAAGCAATGGCAACCTACTGCGGGATAATCTTCTGCCCAGACATGATCACCCAAGTGTTTATCACGTATGGCACTTAACTGACTGACACTATTTACATTGCTTGGATTATTACCCTCATCTCTTGAGGTCATATTCAGAACATTTTAGCTATTTTGCGCTCTGACCTTTTTCTGACATTTTGTCCATTGAGGTAGACTGTTCTAGTTCCATGAGTCATGGCTCTTCCAGATGTCACAGTAATCTCCCTTTAACTTGATTCTAAGTTTTTTTGGTCACCTCTGCTGTAGCCAGGTTTTGAACTCAAGTCTTTTATCCATTGGGCCATGTGAAACTAGAACAATCTACGTTTTTATATTTGCCATATAGGTATTTGTTCTTTTCAGTGATTTTAGTTTGTGCGTGTTTCATGTACAATACCGGCCATAATTATTAGGCCACCCCAGTTTTTAAAAATAAAAGTGATATTTTTCATACTATTTTTAGTATTTATTGCCAAGTGGATAATTCTAAATGAAAATAGAATGGTTCTTTAGTTAATACTGCACAATAACATGTGCATCAAATGAACTGTTCTGGTGTCCAGTTTTTGCGCTCTCTTCCCTATGCTAGTCTCTTTTTGTTATTGGCTGGCTGAAGCAAAGGCTTCCTGGCTGTCCTGCAAAATTTTGCAAAGTGATAATAACAAAAGAACCATTCTATTTTTATTTAGAATTATCCACTTGGCAATAAATACTAAAAATAGTATGAAGTACATCATTTTTTTTTTTTAAATACTGGGGTGGCCTCATAATTATGGCCACTAGTGTACATTCACTGGATATGTAACACCTTGGTTCTGCCAAGAGTGTATAGGAGCGTATATTCACAAAAGATGATGATCAGGCATCTGATTGCTGCATACAAAAGTGTCAGAGAAACTCACAATAGTGTCAGTTCACACAACTTACTAACAATTTCAAGCGATTATCCATTACACTACATGCACATCCATGCTTGCAGTACCCGGTATTTCAAAGTGTTCACCCATCTAGGTACTGACCTGGCTCATATTTGCTTAATTTCAGTGATCGTATAGGAATTGGTGTTTTCAATGTGATGTGGCAGTAAACAGAAGGATTAGCACAAAAATAAATGAATATATAATTCATAAAGTAAATAAAATAAAAGAAAAACAAAAAAAAAAACAACAAAGTACTAGTCCAGGGATTTACGGATTAATTTGCAAAGATTAAATTTGTTTTATCAATATTACAGATTCTAGCAAAGATTATCTCTCACTCACACACAAAAATACAGCTACAACAACAAACAACAGCAGAGCATTGAATGCTATCTTCTTTGAGAATATTTGTTTTAAATTAGTATCTTGGAGAAATAAAAAACCTTCAGTTGGGTTTGGGATTTTAAAAAATTCCTTTATTTTAACAGAATATTTAATGTGCAAGCAAGTCTTTTCTGATATAAAAAAGAAAATACGATATCCAATACTACCCTAGCTATAAGTTTTTCCATACCCCATAAAAAATATGAACTTATCAATGAAGGTGAGGCTTGAGGCAGTAGAAATGTGGTTTTACAGAAGAATGCTGTATGTATGGTCATTAGCAAAAAGAAGACCCCAAAATGCCACCTACGTACCGGGAAACCCAGAATAAAGCAAGTAAAGAAATTTAAACAACTAGTAAGTGACAGAGGACAGAAAGTGCAACACAGAGATTCAAAGTCACATTGGTCAAACTAAAGATGCATTTCAAAAGCTAACGAGAGTACTGAAAGACAGGAAAATCTCATTAGAAACAAAGAAGAGAGTGCTAGACTGCTGTGTGATGTCTGTCCTTTTTGTATGGAAGGGAATGCTGGACCATCTTCCGAAGGATGAAGGTGAGGCTTGAGGCAGCAGAAATGTTGTTTTACAGAAGGATGCTATATGTATGGTCATTAACAAAAAGAATACCCCAAAATGACGCTTATGTACCTGGTCAACCAGAATAAAACAGATAAAGATATTTAAATAACTGGTAAGTGTTCTGACAGAAGACAAAATCTGCAACAGTGAGATTCAAAGACATATTGCCATGACCAAGGATGTATTTCAAAAGCTAACAAGAGTACTAAAGACAGGAAAACCCCATTGGAAACAAAGAAAAAAGTGCCGAATTGCTATGTAATGTTTGTTCTTCTGTATGGCAGTGAATCTTGGACGATCTCCTCAATGAAGAAGAAGAAGAGGCTTAAGGCAGCAGAAATGTGGTTTTACAGAAGGATGCTGAGGATACCATGGACAGACCACGTGTGCAATGATGAGGTGTTGGAAAGGATACAAACAAGAAGAAAACTGATAAATATCAGAAAGAAACAAGTGAGTGTACAACGGCCAAAATGTCATATAAATGGCAACAAAGATCATGGAAAATTGTCCGAATCATGCAAATACTGTAAATGCTACCCTTTATTACGATCACTGGGATATTTCATTCTCATTTCTTGTGCGAAGCCTCTTTTGATAGTCATGAGTTATCTCTTAACCAGACTCTCCAAGTTACTTGCTCACCCCTGCTGTAGCCTGGTATTGAACTCACAACTGTTTGGGTCAAGTCAGTGAAACTAAATATCTATAAGCACTGGGCCATGTGGGTTTGGTTTGAAATTTATAGCACCTGAAGAAGACCAGAGTGTACAACAGCCGAAATGTCATACAATTGGCAACAAAGATGAGGACAATAGTCTGAATAATGTAAATAGTATATATAATACCTTATCAGAAATATAGACTAAAAATCCATTATATGTGATTTTAACAGTAAAAATATCATTTTGTCTGAAGAAGTGCTGAGAGGGGGGATGAAATGTGGTATACTGGATTTTTGTCCCATTTTCTCATTTCATTACCCACATACACACACATTTTTAGGAAGATCTATGACAAAGTGGAAAAAAATTTTCATGCCATTAATTTTGTCCTTTAGGACTCTTGGCTAAAATGGTGTTTGCATTGATGTGATTACACGACATATGAAGAAGAGGAGGAAACATTGAAATTTTAAATATTATAATTATTGTTTTTATTTAAGTGTGTTATATATATATATATATATATATGAGTGGAATATATGGATTGAAATTGGACAAGATGAATAGATTAAGTAAAGAACAGGTAGGAAAAAAGTGTCTTTAAACTAACATGTTTCTCTTTAACAAACTTCTTCAGAGATATTTTAAGATGAAAATAAAAAAATCTCTGAAAAAGCTTGTTAAATTAAAACATTTTAGATTAAAGAAACTTTTTTCTACCTGTTCTTTACTTATTCTATATATATATTTTTAAATATATATATATATATATATATATATATTGATGCATGTTTCATTAAATAATATCGATTTATTTTATGCAAATTTAAAGAAAATCACAAATATTGATACATGTTTTTTTTTAATCCTTAAGGATTAAATAAAAACATGTATCAATATTGTGATTCTCTTTCCTCTTTCAATGACAATGCTTAGACGATATGAAAAATTACATAAAATAAATCGACAAAACTTGTCGATATTATTTAATGAAACATGCCGCAATGAAAAAATGCTGACTAAATACACACAATATATATATATATATATATATATATATATATATATATATATAAATAAATACAGGTTTCATTGAATAATATAGACAAGTTCTGTCTATTTTGTGTAAGATCCATTTGTATGTATTAATGAAAAAATGCTGCCAAAATACACACAATATATATATATATATATGATAGTATGGCAATAAAGTTACTACTTATGTATGGAGAATTATTAAAGATTTCATTTTTGCAAAGAAACTGAGAAATATCAATGACCCCAAGCAATTTATTCGAGATGAATTTGCAGACTTAGGCTCTGAGAACCATTTATGCCCTGACATATGTCGAAGCATTCTCTTGCATTGTAGGGAATGCATTGAAGCAGGTGGCTTGCTTAATTTACTATAGCATTTCATTATTATGAATCAGAATTAACCAGAACCATTTTAATACGTTTCTGAACTGTTGATTAATTGTTGTATGTAAATTGTTCTTGTAAGTAACTTTATTGCCACTATATATATATATATATATATATATATATATATATATAAAAACATGCAGTGTAGGTATAGAAGAATCCAAAGGAGTATCCTGTACATACAGTGGTAGGATAACTCTCTAGAAGAGCTCTAAATATATGTGTATATAAATACATATAGAGCAAATGTAAGAAAAATTAAGGCAGGCACGTTATTTCATGGTAAATCAGAAGTATGGGCCTATTTCAGGCAAACCATCAGCAGCTTCCGTCTTTATTGTACAAACGGAAGCTGATGATGGTTCACCTGAAAAATATGCCTATATTTCTGATTTACCATGAAATAATGTGTTTGCCTTAATTTTTCTTACATATATATATATATATATATATATATAGGGTGGTCCTGAAGTAAGTGGACAACAGGTGGAATTAAGTTGTTCCACAGTTAAAATAACAGTCTAATTCATATGCTCTTCATTTCCAAGAAGATGAGGCCCTTTCACATTATTCGAAACAATTCCTGAAAAATGGATTGGTTGAAGAGGTCCAATTGATTGGTTAGCTTGTTCATCTGACTTGACCTCAATAGATTTCTTCTCTTGTGAAGTACTCAAGGACAAAGTTTATAGTCGAAAACCAAGGAGTGTTGGTGATTTAAAAAATTACAGAAGAGATGCATTTCAAGAAATTAATACACAAAGAGACGTGTGCAAAAATGTTAGTGGAAGTGTGAGGGGTAGACTTCAAAGCCGTGTAAATTGTGATGGACAACAGTTCAAGCACCCACTTTAGTCAAATTTAAGCACTTTTGAAATTTCTGTGCACAATAAAATTTAGTTGTCGATGTAATAATTGTATTTGCAAATAACTGTATATGCAATCTCAAAATAAATGTTATCATTTACTGTCAACCTATTTTTGGACCACCCTATATATATTCAATTGTCAACGTAATAATTGTATTAGAAAATGTAATCTCAAAATAAATATCATTTATGTCCACCTACTTTTGGACCATCCTGTATATTTGAAAAATACATCCTGATTAAGTATCAATGAAAAAGGAGATTTTTTTTCAGCTCATAAAATGACAGGAAACTCTCAACAATCTACACCAATACTCTCTTGCTGGTATTATAAATAGGAAGCTAATCACCAAAGGCTTCATGAACTAAATAAATTAATTTGAGAAATATTAAAATTAAAAATTAATTTTTATAAAAATGCCTTTGTCAAAATCAGAGTGCATAACAGTAGATGCTTTCCAAATTTTGAATTAACCTTTAAAAATGTTTCTGCACCTGCCACACCCACAAGACGACAATAAGAAAACTTTCCCCTGTCCGCTATGAAACAACAAAAAGACGGGCGAGGCCGACGTACCTGTTCGTATTTTTCAAGTTCTGTGTGGTAGATCTGCCGAATTTGTGCAAGTTTGGCCCTGTAATCTGAATGTTCAATTGCACTGTCAGGCTGCCCTGGACCCCCAGATGCCGCTGCAGTGGCATTCGCCGCTGCGGAGGAACCACCACCTTTTTCTGGCCCGGCTACTCCTTCGGCAATCAACATGTTGTCGAGTCGCATCAGTTGAGGATCTGGAGGTTCTTCTTCTTGTGTACCCCGAATACTTAAAACTGGAAAAAAAAAAATAAAATAAAATTAATAGAACTCAGGAACAGATTAAAGAATCTGTCTGGCATTATTTAAATAGACCATTTCGGAAAAAAAAAAAAAAAAAATTTTCTGAGGAATTATATTTTGTGGAGTATTTTGTAGGGTTTCTCACCCAGTAATTTTTCAGAGTTTTAGGAGTAGAATTCATTTTTCTTGATTTTTTTTTATTTCCAGAATATTGTTTATTGAATTACAATATCCTGGTATCCTATTGAACTTAAAGTATGCCTCAGTTTACTTAAGTTACAAATTAAAACTGTACACGACTGGCCATAATTATTATTCCATCCCAGTTTTTTTAAGAGAAATGTTGTATTTCATACTGTTTTTTAGTATTTATCGCCAAGTGGATAATTCTAAATGAAAATAGAATGGTTCTTTTGTTATTATTACTTGGCAAAATTTTACAAAGCAAATAGCGACAATTTACCCATCGCACCCTGTAGATTTGATACACACACACACACATATATATATATATATATATATATATACTACCAGCCATAATTATTAGGCCACTCCAGTTTTTTAAAAAAATGATGTATTTCATACAATTTTTAGTATTTATTGCCAAGTGGATAATTCTAAATGAAAATAGAATGGTTCTTTTGTTATTATTACTTGGCAAAATTTTACAAGGTAAATAGTACTTAGTTTGTTTCTATTTTTCTTTCCATTTTTTCCCTTCTGCGTTTATACTCAGTGGATTTTTTCGAGACGGGTTTAAAAATAGAGTAATATATATATATATATATATATATATATATATATATATATATATTTTTAATCATATCACCTCAAGCAAGGCGATAACGCCACTGATGTGCAGGGGGCTACATAAGAGTGAGAAGATTAGAAAAGAGAAAACTGGAAACCACATCCTAAACAGGAAACAAGGGATGAGCCTCTTCACCTGTTCAATAGACGTGGGTGGAGTGTGAACCGGGCGATAGTTTAGTCTATCTACTCCAATTGAAAAAAAAAAAAAAAACAGTGAGAAGATTAGGAAAGAGAAAAACCGGAAACTGCATCCTAAACAGGAAACAAGGAATAAGCCTCTTCACCTGTTCAATAGACGTGGGTGGATATATATATATATATATACACTACCAGCCATAATTATTAGGCCACCCCAGTTTTTTAAAAGAAATTAGGTATTTCATACTATTTTTAGTGGATAATTCTAAATGAAAATAGAATGGTTCTTTTATTATTATTTTGCAAAATTTTACAAGGCAAATAGCGACAATTTACTCATCGCACCCTTAGATTTGCTCTCTCTCTCTCTGTGTATATATATATATATATATATACACACACACACACAGTATCGGTTATAATTGTAATGCCATCTGAGTTTTTTCAAAGAAATGTTGTATTTCATACTATTTTTTAGTATTTATTGCCAAGTGGATAATTCTAAATGAAAATACAGACGCTCACATGCCCATATTTAGAAAAAACATTTGTAATGGTAAAAAACAATTTCTCGCTCATTCAAAACAATCCCAAAGGGAGAAAAATGAAAAAAAGAAAAAAGTAGACAATTGATAAATGAAAAGAAGAGAAAAAAGGGAAAGAAATAGAAAGAGAAAGAAAAGCAAATGTTAACGTCAAGTATCGACACAGAGTCTATAGCAACGTATAGCAATTTGGTTGTTTCCAAATGAAATATATATATATATATATATACACACATATATCATTTGGAAATGACCTAGGTTTCTACCTTTCAGTTTCTTCAGATGATTTACAGTAACTCATTACTGTAAATTGCCTGAAGAAACCAAATGGTAGAAACCTAGGTCGTGAAATAATTCGTTTCCAAATGAAAAATATTCAATAGTTCTACAATATAATTGTATTGAACACTTTTTAATATAACTGTGTATGGGTCTAACTTTATTATAACCCAAAACTAAGTAATTAAATAATATGTGTGTATGTGTATGTGTGGGTGTGAAATATGGAAAAGAACCCGATATAACTTAGAGTATAGTGAAAATAGCCAAACCATACAATATTGGTAAAGGATACAGATTATGCTAGGAGGAAAAATTGGCTCTTAAGTTGTTCCCAAACTGAAATAAATTACTAAATGAAGAAACAGAAATTATGTCCAAGTGTAACCATACCAACAAATACCTACTAGGATCATACAATCATTGATGAAAGTGTTCTAAGAACATTAAGTAATTTCTGATTTTGAAAATTGCGTGTTCATAAATGATCCCTGTTACGTGAGATTTTGAAAATTGTGTGTTCATAAATGATCCCTGTTACGTGAGTATTTGAAAAACAGTAAAATCAGTTATTGTTAATCACAAAATTTTTTTAGAACTTTGGTTCAGTAGAAAGAAGTTACATCAAAATATGTTAAATCCGAAAAGAGAGACTAACTACAAAAGTACATTCGTGAGTGAGTGACTAACACTTATAATAATAAATCTTACTCTTTATAAGTTTTTCCTGTCTAGTTTTTTTTTTTTTTTAATCGTATCACCCCGAGCAAGGCAGTGACGCCACTGATGTGCAGGGGGCTACGTAAGAGTGAAAAGATTGGAAAAGAGAAAGCCAGAAACCACATCCTAAACAGGGAACAAGGGATGAGCCTCTTCACCTGTTCAATAGACGTGGGTGGAGTGTGAACCGGGCAATAGACAGATCTATCTACTCCAATTGAAAAAAAAAAAAAAAAAAAAAAAAAAGAGAAGATTTGAAAAGAGAAAGCCGAAAACCACATCCTAAACAGGGAACGATAGACGTGGGTGGAGTGTGAACCAAGTGATAGATAGATCTATCTACTCCAATTGAAAAAAAACCAAAAAAACAAAATGAGAAGATTTGAAAAGAGAAAGCCGGAAACCACACCCGAAACAGGGAACAAGGGATGAGCCTCTTAACCTGTTCAATAGACGTGGGTGGAGTGTGAACCGGGCAATAGACAGATCTATCTACTCCAATTGCAAAAAAAAAAAAAAAAAAAAAAAAGAGAAGATTTGAAAAGAGAAAGCCGGAAACCACATCCTAAACAGGGAGCGATAGACGTGGGTGGAGTGTGAACCAAGTGATAGATAGATCTATCTACTCCAATTGAAAAAAAAAACAAAAAAAACAAAACAAAATGAGAAGATTTGAAAAGAGAAAGCTGGAAACCACATCCTAAACAGGGAACAAGGGATGAGCCTCTTAACCTGTTCAATAGACGTGGGTGGAGTGTGAACGAGGCGATAGATAGATCTATCTACTCCAATTAAAGATCTATCAACTCCATGCAATTTTCAACATTTAAATCCTGATGATATCATTTATCATTTTTGTCAATCAAACTTTGCTTATCAATTATCATTTTATCAGAATTGACTATCAGAATTAATTATTAATAATCAATTTTTTAATTTCTTTTTCATCAACTGTATATAATTCTTTTCTTTTTTAATATTTTTGAAAGCAGTTTTCAACATTAAAGTTATATTCAATTAATAGCTATGTGTGAAAAAATCAGGAAGAAAGGGATTGTCGATGGTCAGGAATAAATGCAAGCATTACTGATAGAATAGGGCTATTATATGTATAATGTAAATGCATTGCTAATGATTTTACTATAGGAATGCATTGGAAATCAGGAAGAAAGGGATTGTCAGTGGTCAGGAATGAATGCAAGCATTACTGATAGAATAGGGCCATTCTATCTACAATTTTTATTGGCAATTCATTTAACAACATTAAAAGAAACATACAGATCCCAGAAAACCATTAGATTTCTAACCTTCAGTCACTTAAATGCCATATATGAAACACGCTTGGGCGATCATGTCTCAAAAGAGACATGACTGACTGGGCAGAAGATTATCTGGCAGTAGGTTGCCATTGCTTTCTGCGGTAGACTGGTTGCCGACCAAGGCTATAGAACCCAATCTGTCCTGTTATTTAACCCATAACTGGAAGGAAGAGACAGATTAATACCTTTCCCAAGGGTATTTGCGCGTAAGTGAATGCAATGAATTCAACTGGATTTCGAACTCGGCTCCCTGGTTTCTTGTTCTGAGCCAATATCCACTGCACCACAACGCACATCCTTTCTAACCTTACACTTGCAGATTTTCCAGCTGGTGAAGAGTTGAGGTTGGGCTGAGGGCTGAGGGTTGGGTCACTATCACTTTTACCCCCCCCCCCCACCAAAATAAAGTCCAGATGGCATTTTCTAAGTTCCTCCTGGATTGTATTCCCCTGTGGGCTCAGTGAGAACGGAATCCTTTTTTTTTTTTTTCAGACAATATCTTAAACTTACTCCTCCCGTCTCATATATCTTTATTAGAATAATTACTAAATAAGATGTTCTTTAGTTGGGAGTATCAAAATACAGTTCTTGGACTTCTCCCATTTCATGAGACACAGTTTCAGCAAACAAGGGTCTGGTCAATGTATTTGGGAGTACGGAGCACCAATGGAATCGGTAATGCTGTACCTTGAACCTGTCAAGGAGTTGGTGTCATTAATTCTTCTTAATTCTCTCCGATCTCTTTAATTAGATAATAGTCAAAGGAAAGTCCCTCCTAATTGCATTTTATGTAAATGAAGTGTATCTGTAGTTCACAGATTTTAAGTAGAATTGGCACAGATGGAGGTAGGAGGAAAGAGAGTAGAAAAAAAAAAAAAAAAAAAAGAAAAAAAAAGGAGAAAGGAAAATTTATTTAGGGTTTGGCAAATGTACAAACCTTTTTTTCAAACACTTCTCAAAGCAAAAATTATTAAATCATAACATCTATGATTACAAAGTAATGACTTAAATAACAATTTAAAAAAATATAAACTTATAAAAAAAACATATTGTAAACATTTATCAATCTAACACTTTTCATTTTTATTAAAGTATTATCAGAAAATGAGATATGTGGAAAAGAAGAAAGAAATTCTAGTATTTTTATTTTCGTGTTGTTTGATTCTCACTGGTTAATCAGGTTTCACATATATTTGACCTGTTAAACAAATGTTAAAATCCTTTGTGGTATCCTGAATTCAAAGAGAAACTGTGTCCTTTTGAAATTTTTTAGTTCGATTTGCAATCTGTTAAATTTGTTCTTGGAAATTTGAAATTAGTTTCGGCTTCTTGAATTTAGAACACCATAAATTATACTAATGCTTTGCACTCTGCATTATCTACAGGTATTAACATTATAATAATTATATTTTATAAATAGTTTTAACATTATAATGGAATTCCATAAATTATACTAACGCTTCTTTAATGCTTTCACTCTGCATTATTCACAGGTATTAACATTATAATAATTATATTTTATAAATAGTTTTAACATTATAATGGAATCTCCATAAATTATACTAACGCTTCTTAATGCTTTCACTCTGCATTATTCACAGGTATTAACATTATAATAATTATATTTTATAAATAGTTTTAACATTATAATGGAACTCCATAAATTATACTAACGCTTTCTTAATGCTTTCACTCTGCATTATTCACAGGTATTAACATTATAATAATTATATTTTATAAATAGTTTTAACATTATAATGGAACTCCATAAATTATACTAACGCTTCTTTAATGCTTTCACTCTGCATTATTCGCAGGTATTAACATTATAATAATTATATTTTATAAATAGTTTTAACATTATAATGGAACTCCATAAATTATACTAACGCTCTTTTAATGCTTTCACTCTGCATTATTCACAGGTATTAACATTATAATAATTATATTTTATAAATAGTTTTAACATTATAATGGAACTCCATAAATTATACTAATGCTTCTTTAATGCTTTCACTCTGCATTATTCACAGGTATTAACATTATAATAATTATATTTTATATAGTTTTAACATTATAATGGAACTCCATAAATTATACTAACGCTTCTTTAATGCTTTCACTCTGCATTATTCACAGGTATTAACATTATAATAATTATATTTTATAAATAGTTTTAACATTATAATGGAACTCCATAAATTATACTAACGCTTCTTTAATGCTTTCACTCTGCATTATTCACAGGTATTAACATTATAATAATTATATTTTATAAATAGTTTTAACATTATAATGGAACTCCATAAATTATACTAACGCTTCTTTAATGCTTTCACTCTGCATTATTCGCAGGTATTAACATTATAATAATTATATTTTATAAATAGTTTTAACATTATAATGGAACTCCATAAATTATACTAACGCTTCTTTAATGCTTTCACTCTGCATTATTCACAGGTATTAACATTATAATAATTATATTTTATAAATAGTTTTAACATTATAATGGAACTCCATAAATTATACTAACGCTTCTTTAATGCTTTCACTCTGCATTATTCACAGGTATTAACATTATAATAATTATATTTTATAAATAGTTTTAACATTATAATGGAACTCCATAAATTATACTAACGCTTCTTTAATGCTTTCACTCTGCATTATTCACAGGTATTAACATTATAATAATTATATTTTATAAATAGTTTTAACATTATAATGGAACTCCATAAATTATACTAACGCTTCTTTAATGCTTTCACTCTGCATTATTCACAGGTATTAACATTATAATAATTATATTTTATAAATAGTTTTAACATTATAATGGAATTCCATAAATTATACTAACGCTTCTTTAATGCTTTCACTCTGCATTATTCACAGGTATTAACATTATAATAATTATACTATAAATAGTTTTAACATTATAATGGAACTCCATAAATTATACTAACGCTTCTTTAATGCTTTCACTCTGCATTATTCACAGGTATTAACATTATAATAATTATATTTTTATAAATAGTTTTAACATTATAATGGAACTCCATAAATTATACTAACGCTTCTTTAATGCTTTCACTCTGCATTATTCATATATTAACATTATAATAATTATATTTTATAAATAGTTTTAACATTATAATGGAATTCCATAAATTATACTAACGCTTCTTTAATGCTTTCACTCTTGCATTATTCACAGGTATTAACATTATAATAATTATATTTTTCTATAAATAGTTTTAACATTATAATGGAACTCCATAAATTATACTAACGCTTCTTTATAATGCTTTCACTCTGCATTATTCACAGGTATTAACATTATAATAATTATATTTATAAATAGTTTTAACATTATAATGGAACTCCATAAATTATACTAACGCTTCTTTAATGCTTTCACTCTGCATTATTCACAGGTATTAAATAATATAATAATATATTTATAAATAGTTTTAACATTATAATGGAATTTTACAAATTGTACTAACGCTTCTTTAATGCTTTCACTCTGCATTATTCACAGGTATTAACATTATAATAATTATATTTTATAAATAGTTTTAACATTATAATGGAACTCCATAAATTATACTAACGCTTCTTTAATGCTTTCACTCTGCATTATTCACAGGTATTAACATTATAATAATTATATTTTATAAATAGTTTTAACATTATAATGGAACTCCATAAATTATACTAACGTCTTTAATGCTTTCACTCTGCATTATTCACAGGTATTAACATTATAATAATTATATTTTATAAATAGTTTTAACATTATAATGGAATCTATAAATTATACTAACGCTTCTTTAATGCTTTCACTCTGCATTATTCACAGGTATTAACATTATAATAATTATATTTTATAAATAGTTTTAACATTATAATGGAACTCCATAAATTATACTAACGCTTCTTTTAATGCTTTCACTTCTGCATTATTCACAGGTATTAACATTATAATAATTATATTTTATAAATAGTTTTAACATTATAATGGAACTCCATAAATTATACTAACGCTTCTTTAATGCTTTCACTCTGCATTATTCACAGGTATTAACATTATAATAATTATATTTTATAAATAGTTTTAACATTATAAAATGGAACTCCATAAATTATACTAACGCTTCTTTAATGCTTTCACTCTGCATTATTCACAGGTATTAACATTATAATAATTATATTTTATAAATAGTTTTAACATTATAATGGAACTCCATAAATTATACTAACGCTTCTTTAATGCTTTCACTCTCTGCATTATTCACAGGTATTAACATTATAATAATTATATTTTATAAATAGTTTTAACATTATAATGGAACTCCATAAATTATACTAACGCTTCTTTTAATGCTTTCACTCTGCATTATTCACAGGTATTACCATAATAATTTATATTTTATAAATAGTTTAACATTATAATGGAACTCCATAAATTATACTAACGCTTCTTTAATGCTTTCACTCTGCATTATTCACAGGTATTAACATTATAATAATTATATTTTATAAATAGTTTTAACATTATAATGGAACTCCATAAATTATACTAACGCTCTTTTAATGCTTTCACTCTGCATTATTCACAGGTATTAACATTATAATAATTATATTTTATAAATAGTTTTAACATTATAATGGAACTCCATAAATTATACTAACGCTTCTTTAATGCTTTCACTCTGCATTATTCACAGGTATTAACATTATAATAATTATATTTTATAAATAGTTTTAACATTATAATGGAACTCCATAAATTATACTAACGCTTCTTTAATGCTTTCACTCTGCATTATTCACAGGTATTAACATTATAATAATTATATTTTATAAATAGTTTTAACATTATAATGGAACTCCATAAATTATACTAACGCTTCTTTAATGCTTTCACTCTGCATTATTCACAGGTATTAACATTATAATAATTATATTTTATAAAATAGTTTTAACATTATAATGGAACTCCATAAATTATACTAACGCTTCTTTTACTGCTTTCACTCTGCATTATTCACAGGTATTAACATTATAATAATTATATTTTATAAATAGTTTTAACATTATAATGGAACTCCATAAATTATACTAACGCTTCTTTAATGCTTTCACTCTGCATTATTCACAGGTATTAACATTATAATAATTATATTTTATAAATAGTTTTAACATTATAATGGAACTCCATAAATTATACTAACGCTTCTTTAATGCTTTCACTCTGCATTATTCACAGGTATTAACATTATAATAATTATATTTTATAAATAGTTTTAACATTATAATGAACTCCATAAATTATACTAACGCTTCTTTAATGCTTTCACTCTGCATTATTCACAGGTATTAACATTATAATAATTATATTTTTATAAATAGTTTTAACATTATAATGGAACTCCATAAATTATACTAACGCTTCTTTAATGCTTTCACTCTGCATTATTCACAGGTATTAACATTATAATAATTATATTTTATAAATAGTTTTAACATTATAATGGAACTCCATAAATTATACTAACGCTTCTTTAATGCTTTCACTCTGCATTATTCACAGGTATTAACATTATAATAATTATATTTTATAAATAGTTTTAACATTATAATGGAACTCCATAAATTATACTAATGCTTCTTTAATGCTTTCACTCTGCATTATTCACAGGTATTAACATTATAATAATTATATTTTATAAATAGTTTTAACATTATAATGGAACTCCATAAATTATACTAACGCTTCTTTAATGCTTTCACTCTGCATTATTCACAGGTATTAACATTATAATAATTATATTTTATAAATAGTTTTAACATTATAATGGAACTCCATAAATTATACTAACGCTTCTTTAATGCTTTCACTCTGCATTATTCACAGGTATTAACATTATAATAATTATATTTTATAAATAGTTTTAACATTATAATGGAACTCCATAAATTATACTAACGCTTCTTTAATGCTTTCACTCTGCATTATTCACAGGTATTAACATTATAATAATTATATTTTATAAATAGTTTTAACATTATAATGGAATTCCATAAATTATACTAACGCTTTCTTAATGCTTTCACTCTGTATTATTCACAGGTATTAACATTATAATAATTATATTTGATATAAATAGTTTTAACATTATAATGGAACTCCATAAATTATACTAACGCTCTTTAATGCTTTCACTCTGCATTATTCACAGGTATTAACATTATAATAATTATATTTTATAAATAGTTTTAACATTATAATGGAACTCCATAAAATTATACTAACGCTTCTTTAATGCTTTCACTCTGCATTATTCACAGGTATTAACATTATAATAATTATATTTTATAAATAGTTTTAACATTATAATGGAACCCATAAATTATACTAACGCTTCTTTAATGCTTTCACTCTGCATTATTCACAGGTATTAACATTATAATAATTATATTTTATAAATAGTTTTAACATTATAATGGAACTCCATAAATTATACTAACGCTTCTTTAATGCTTTCACTCTGCATTATTCACAGGTATTAACATTATAATAATTATATTTTATAAATAGTTTTAACATTATAATGGAACTCCATAAATTATACTAACGCTTCTTTAATGCTTTCACTCTGCATTATTCACAGGTATTAACATTATAATAATTATATTTTATAAATAGTTTTAACATTATAATGGAACTCCATAAATTATACTAATGCTTCTAATGCTTTCACTCTGCATTATTCACAGGGTATTAACATTATAATAATTATATTTTATAAATAGTTTTAACATTATAATGGAACTCCATAAATTATACTAACGCTTCTTTAATGCTTTCACTCTTGCATTATTCACAGGTATTAACATTATAATAATTATATTTTATAAATAGTTTTAACATTATAATGGAACTCCATAAATTATACTAATGCTTCTTTAATGCTTTCACTCTGCATTATTCACAGGTATTAACATTATAATAATTATATTTTATAAATAGTTTTAACATTATAATGGAACTCCATAAATTATACTAATGCTTCTTTAATGCTTTCACTCTGCATTATTCACAGGTATTAACATTATAATAATTATATTTTATAAATAGTTTTAACATTATAATGGAACTCCATAAATTATAATAACGCTTCTTTAATGCTTTCACTCTGCATTATTCACAGGTATTAACATTATAATAATTATATTTTTTATAAATAGTTTTAACATTATAATGGAACTCCATAAATTATACTAACGCTTCTTTAATGCTTTCACTCTGCATTATTCACAGGTATTAACATTATAATAATTATATTTTATAAATAGTTTTAACATTATAATGAAATCTAATAAATTTATACTAACGCTTCTTTTTTAATGCTTTCACTCTGTACATTATTCACAGGTATTAACATTATAATAATTATATTTTATAAATAGTTTTAACATTATAATGGAACTCCATAAATTATACTAATGCTTCTTTAATGCTTTCACTCTGCATTATTCACAGGTATTAACATTATGTAATTATATTTTATAAATAGTTTTAACATTATAATGGAACTCCATAAATTATACTAATGCTTCTTTAATGCTTTCACTCTGCATTATTCACAGGTATTAACATTATAATAATTATATTTTATAAATAGTTTCCACATTATAATGGAACTCCATAAATTATACTAACGCTTCTTTAATGCTTTCACTCTGCATTATTCACAGGTATTAACATTATAATAATTATATTTTATAAATAGTTTTAACATTATAATGGAACTCCATAAATTATACTAATGCTTCTTTAATGCTTTCACTCTGCATTATTCACAGGTATTAACATTATAATAATTATATTTTATAAATAGTTTTAACATTATAATGGAACTCCATAAATTATACTAACGCTTCTTTAATGCTTTCACTCTGCATTATTCACAGGTATTAACATTATAATAATTATATTTTATAAATAGTTTTAACATTATAATGGAACTCCATAAATTATACTAACGCTTCTTTAATGCTTTCACTCTGCATTATTCACAGGTATTAACATTATAATAATTATATTTTATAAATAGTTTTAACATTATAATGGAACTCCATAAATTATACTAACGCTTCTCTTAATGCTTTCACTCTGCATTATTCACAGGTATTAACATTATAATAATTATATTTTATAAATAGTTTTAACATTATAATGGAACTCCATAAATTATACTAACGCTTCTTTAATGCTTTCACTCTGCATTATTCACAGGTATTAACATTATAATAATTATATTTTATAAATAGTTTTAACATTATAATGGAACTCCATAAATTATACTAATGCTTCTTTAATGCTTTCACTCTGCATTATTCACAGGTATTAACATTATAATAATTATATTTTATAAATAGTTTTAACATTATAATGGAACTCCATAAATTATACTAATGCTTCTTTAATGCTTTCACTCTGCATTATTCACAGGTATTAACATTATAATAATTATATTTTATAAATAGTTTTAACATTATAATGGAACTCCATAAATTATACTAATGCTTCTTTAATGCTTTCACTCTGCATTATTCACAGGTATTAACATTATAATAATTATATTTTATAAATAGTTTTAACATTATAATGGAACTCCATAAATTATACTAACGCTTCTTTAATGCTTTTCACTCTGCATTATTCACAGGTATTAACATTATAATAATTATATTTTATAAATAGTTTTAACATTATAATGGAACTCCATAAATTATACTAACGCTTCTTTAATGCTTTCACTCTGCATTATTCACAGGTATTAACATTATAATAATTATATTTTATAAATAGTTTTAACATTATAATGGAACTCCATAAATTATACTAATGCTTCTTTAATGCTTTCACTCTGCATTATTCACAGGTATTAACATTATAATAATTATATTTATAAATAGTTTTAACATTATAATGGAACTCCATAAATTATAATAACGCTCTTTTAATGCTTTCACTCTGCATTATTCACAGGTATTAACATTATAATAATTATATTTTATAAATAGTTTTAACATTATAATGGAACTCCATAAATTATACTAATGCTTCTTTAATGCTTTCACTCTGCATTATTCACAGGTATTAACATTATAATAATTATATTTTATAAATAGTTTTAACATTATAATGGAACTCCATAAATTATACTAACGCTTCTTTAATGCTTTCACTCTCCTGCATTATTCACAGGTATTAACATTATAATAATTATATTTTATAAATAGTTTTAACATTATAATGGAACTCCATAAATTATACTAACGCTTCTTTAATGCTTTCACTCTGCATTATTCACAGGTATTAACATTATAATAATTATATTATTTATAAATAGTTTTAACATTATAATGGAACTCCATAAATTATACTAACGCTTTCTTTAATGCTTTCACTCTGCATTATTCACAGGTATTAACATTATAATAATTATATTTTATAAATAGTTTTAACATTATAATGGAATTCCATAAATTATACTAACGCTTTCTTAATGTCATTTACCTGCATTATTCACAGGTATTAACATTATAATAATTATATTTTATAAATAGTTTTAACATTATAATGGAACTCCATAAATTATACTAACGCTCTTTTAATGCTTTCACTCTGCATTATTCACAGGTATTAACATTATAATAATTATATTTTATAAATAGTTTTAACATTATAATGGAATTCATAAATTATACTAACGCTTTCTTAATGCTTTCACTCTGCATTATTCACAGGTATTAACATTATAATAATTATATTTTATAAATAGTTTTAACATTATAATGGAACTCCATAAATTATACTAACGCTTCTTTAATGCTTTCACTCTGCATTATTCACAGGTATTAACATTATAATAATTATATTTTATAAATAGTTTTAACATTATAATGGAATTCCATAAATTATACTAACGCTTCTTTAATGCTTTCACTTGCATTATTCACAGGTATTAACATTATAATAATTATATTTTATAAATAGTTTTAACATTATAATGGAATTCCATAAATTATACTAACGCTTCTTTAATGCTTTCACTTGCATTATTCACAGGTATTAACATTATAATAATTATATTTTATAAATAGTTTTAACATTATAATGGAACTCATAAATTATACTAACGCTTTCGAATGCTTTCACTCTTACTATTCACAGGTATTAACATTATAATAATTATATTTTTATAAATAGTTTTAACATTATAATGGAACTCCATAAATTATACTAACGCTTCTTTAATGCTTTCACTCTGTATTATTCACAGGTATTAGTTACCCTTCTACAGTATATTTTTTAAGGTAGCTTCTTCTTGTTGATTTTAATCAAGATAATTTTTGTTGTTGTCATAGCAGGATATGAAAACACAACTATTTAAATTCACTTTACTTTTAGTAATAAGAGACACCAGCATTTGCAGGACAAACATGTTGCTTAATAAAAAAAATTGACTTCAGAAAGCTAAAGGTCAACAAATGGAATGTATATGAAGCCTGATTAACGAATGAGAATCAAACAATACAAAAAATACCCAAATTTCTAATATAAAATTTTATATATAATATAAAATTTTAGGAGGAAAAATCAACACATATTTAAACAATTATAAATCCAGAATTTATTTCAATAATGTAAGATTACATTGCATGAAATTATAAGTATTAAAAAGTGTGTGTGTGTGTGTGTTTATATGAGAGAATGAGAGAGTGTGTGTGTATGTATGAGAGAAAAAGAATGTGAGAGATTATGTGTGTTAGCTTGGGAGAGGAAGTAGGAGTGTATATGTAACAATAAGAAACTGAATGTATGCTGAAGTGTGTGTGTGCTGATATGAGAGAGATTATGAGAATGTGTATTTGTGTGAGTGTGTGTATGATAGTGTCTGTATATGTGCAAAAGTATGAGTGTGTCTGTGTGAGAATGAAAGAGCATGTGACACCTAAAGAAGGAAAAGAAAGAAGAAAAGCAAAAAAAGAAAGAAGAAAAGGAAAAAGAAAAGAAAAAATGAAAAAGAAAAAAAGGAAAAAAAAAAGGAAAAAAATAAAGTAAAAAAGAAAAAAAGAAAAAGATCCCCCATGGCAGGGGGAATTTGTGAATTAGTTATTAACAGTAATTTTTTTCTAGTTGGACTGTGTGAGATAGAGAGAGAGAGAGAGAGAGAGAGAGAGAGAGAGAGTTAATACATAAAGTGCATATCAGTCAGTCACGTGCTATATGTGATACAAGCTTGAGCGATCATGTCTTGAAAGAGACATGACTGGCTGGGCAAAAGATTATCCTGCAGTAGGTTGCCATTACATTCTGCAGTAGACTGGTTGCCAGCCAAAGCTATAGAACCCAATCTGCTCTATTATTTAACCCATAACTGGAGGGAAGAGACTGATTAATACTTTTCCCAAGAGTATTTGCGCATAAGTGAATGCAAGGTATTCAACTGGAATTCGAACATGGCACTCTGGTTTGTTGTTCCGAGTCAATATCCACTGCACGACATCCATGCATATACAGTACATAAAAATATGTGTGTATTATGTACATGCATAATTTTTTATATATATATATATACACACATACAAAATTTTACAAAATCTGTTATGAAATGGATTAACTGACATTTTTAATTTATTTGTTTAAACATTACTTCCAAAGGATACTTGTACTTGAGTAGATAATTTGTTTTATATAATTAAAGCCTCTTCTACTCCAACAGTTCCTTTTCTCACACTTCTCATATGTGAAATTCACTTCTATTTGCTTGATTCCCTGATAGCTACCATCTCTAAAAGTTTAAATGCAACATCAATTGCCATCTTTTATCTACTTGATTCCAATCCATCTCTTATCTTTTCTTTGAGATCCACATACCATTTTATTCTCCCACTGTAACCCTCTGTGTACCAGTGGCATTTCTGCCTTGCTTGGAGTGAAATGATTATAACAAAAAAGTTATATATATATATATATATATATACTGGTCTGAATACTGAATAATGGAGAAATTTTGTTAAGAAAATATGTATCCTTCAGGTTAAATAATGATAATGCTTAAACAAATAAATTGTGTGTGTGTGAGAGAGAGAGAGAGAGAGAGAGAGAGAGTGTTGAATATATGGATCGGAAACCGACAAGATGAATAGAATAAGTAAAGAACAAGTAGGAAAAAAGTGTCTTTAATCTAACATGTTTCACTTTAACAAGCTTCTTCAGAAATTCTTTAAAGATGAATGATTTAAAAAAACCGAGAGTATATATATGATTTAAATATATGGATCGGAATCCGACAAGATGAATAGAATAAGTCAAGAACAAGTAGGAAAAAAGTGTCTTTAATCTAACATGTTTCACTTTTAACAAGCTTCTTCAGAGATTCTTTAAAGGCAAATGATTTAAAAAACCGAGGGTATATATATGAGTCGAATATATGGATCGGAATCCGTCAAGATGAATAGAATAAGTCAAGAAAGTAAGTAGAAAAAAAGTATCTTTAATCTAACATGTTTCACTTTACTATATTTCTTCAGAGATTTGTTAATAACACTTGGATTTAAGGAAATTTTTAAAAAACAAAAAAGACAGTATATTGGAACGTTGATTCAGGTTTTGTTTTATTTTATTGATCAGATACCTGCCATGTGTAATAAAGAAACAGATGATCATTTTTAAATGTAGGAAATCCATGCCTGTTTATATAAGTGTATACCACATGTAATAAAAGCAATAGATATTTATTCTAAATGTAGGAAACCTATGCCTGTTACATATCTGCCCCAGTTAATAAAAGCAATAGATGTTTATTTTAAATGTAGGAAACCCATGCCTGTTAAATGTGTACCCCATGTAATAAAAGCAATAGATGTTATTTTAAATGTGTGTATAAATATCTGTTTTAGGTACCTCCAGTGGAGTCCAGTCATTTTTCTATACCTAAATTTAAATTTAAATTTTAAAAATAAATAAGTTATCTTCAAGCTCTAAAATTAGCTTTAATTGAAAGCCAAGAGATTAAATTTAATAATTCTAGTAAGCAAAACATACTGGTGTATTTTTAACTGAAATTATATTGATTGAAATCTAAAATTTTTAAATTTTATCAATTTTTTAAAAAAATACGCCAGTTTTGATTGACACATTATGTAAACAGTAGCCAAATTTCTGTTTTTAAAAATCTTGAAAAAATAAGATATACTGCACTGGCACATTATTTAAGTTAAATTTTAATATTAAAACTTACCTTTATCATCAATTAATAATTGATTACTGCCAGAAATTTACAATAAAAAAAAGTTAATTATGGTAGCCTTTTTTTTGTTATGTAAGTCATGGAGGTACTGACAGATGACTGAAAATTAAAATTTATTAAAATTTCATGAATTTACTTGAAGATGGTGGGGGGGGGGGGGGGGTAATAGAGTGAAAAATAATTTTTTTCATCAATATTTTAAAAAAGTAATAATTTCAAAAATAATTTTATTCATTTGTGAATGAGTACTGAAAGTTTCATTAAAATCCGACAAATATTTGATTTTTGCGAGAATTTCCAAATTAATGTGTTTGTCACCGAAAAAGTTACGTAATCAATTGTAAAATAGTCGTAATATTTTCGACCACGCTAACGCCAAATCAAAACAAAATTTTCTGCCAAAATTTCGAACATGTTAAAAGGGATTAAAAAATTTTATAAAATAAATAAAATTTACTTTGATCTTTTCTCTTCATAATATTATAAACATTTTGGATAGAAAAAGTTTGTTTTATTAAGTTTTGAACCTTTTTTATGCTGGATTTTTTTGTTATGTAATGGAGGTACCTAGTTTAAATGTATGTATATAAAATAATACACATGTTAAATGTATTTAAATGATAGACAATTTTTTAAAATTATGTGTATGAGAAAAATCAGTGTGGTTATATATTCATATTTTTAACATACAGGGTGGGGCAGAGCAACTTGCTTATTTGGAATAACAAATAAAACAAAAGTAATGCAGAAATACATGTAATTCTTTAAACAGCATCAATTACAACATTTAAATTTTATGTTTTACAAGCTTTAAAGATGACATCAGTCAGATGGCGTCCATTCTGTTCAATACACTGGGTTAATCATACCATTGCTTCAGGGCGCCAAATTCAAATAAGCAAGTTGCTCTGCCTCACCCTGAGTGGCACAATATTTTTTGTAAATATTGTACTTCAACCTGTATCACTAAATCATTATTATTTCAAAAAAAAATTCTTAGAATCTGAAAATATTTTCTGGCTTTAAATAACATGTATAGAGTTGATAAGTTGTAAATACAAATCAACCAACGCACACACAAAGATATGGCGAAAGGGCGGGAATCTACTTCTTGCATTTGTTTGGATTCGTCTTTCCTGATGATTGATACTACACATAACTTTTCAGTAAAAGACTGTCTCTTTTATTATTAATTTTCAGACAAGACAAGAAAAAAAATATATATATATTTAAAAAGAAAAACAAAAATTGATATCCCTGAATAATGTTTCGCCAAAAATATTGTTTCTATATTTGAAGCCTGCTAAGAATAAATAAAATCTATTGTATTTTCTTTCGCACCAGGATTTTTTTTTTTTTTACACTCTGAATTTCTTGGATAAGGAGCTACCATTTGTTATATTCAGGCTATTGTCCTCATCTTAGTTGTTATCATAATGATTCGGCCGTTATGTTCTTCGTTCTTCTGGAGGTGTCTGTCGATCAGAGTAACCCTTCAAGGAATTTTGAACTGAGCACTTTATTAAATTTACGGAGTAAGATTGTTCTTATTCTCGCTGTCTAGACATATCTCACCTTTCCTTTTATTTATTTATTTTTACAATACTGTTTATCTTGCATAAGGCTCAAGTGTATTCAAGGTAGAGGGTTTTAGAGTAAGAGGCACATTTCTCTTTTAATCATTTCATTGCAGAACCACCACTAGTGCCCAGGGGGTTACAGTGAGAGAAAAGACAGGGTACAGTGGGTATTGAAGATAGGATAAAAGATGAATGGGATTCAAGAAGATAGAAGATGGCAATTGATGTTGCATTTAAATATTTGTACATTGTATCTATCAGCTTTTTTTAATCATTTCACCCCAAGTAAAGCAGGACCGCCACTACTGTCCAGGGGGGTTACAGTGAGAGAGAAGACTGGGTACAGTGGGTATTGAAGAAAGGATAAAAGATGAATGGGATTCAAGAAAATAGAAGATGGCAATTGATGTTGCATTTAAATATTTGTACATTGTAGCTCTCAGCTTTTTTTAATCATTTCACCCCAAGTAAAGCAGGACCGCCACTACTGTCCAGGGGGGTTACAGTGAGAGAGAAGACTGGGTACAGTGGGTATTGAAGAAAGGATAAAAGATGAATGGGATTCAAGAAAATAGAAGATGGCAATTGATGTTGCATCTAAATTTTGGAAGATTGTAGCTATCAGCTTTTTTTTATTCATTTCACCCCAAGCAAAGCAAGACTGCCACTAGTGCGCAGTGGGTTACAGTGAGAGAAAAGACGAGGTACAATGGGTATTGAAGAATGCATAAAAGATGAATGGGATTGAAGAAGATAAAAAATGGCAATTGACATTGTATTTAAGTTTATATAGATATATGGGGAAGGATTATGAAAGCATCCTCCTGGGAGTCAATTCCACAAAGTAGGATATATACAATCATAGCTCTCTACAGTTTCATTTTCTTTATTATTCAAGCAAAGATAGGTTTACTATTGCTTTCTCATCACAATCTGGAATTTAGGGTTGTCATTCTTTTAGAGATTGGTTGACTTCAAAGGTTAAAGATCCTAGTCTCCCCTGTTATGGAGGTAGAAAGAAAAAAGGCAGACAGATTGCTTTGCCAAAGATATTACTGCGAAAGTGAATGCAACAAATGAGCCTGGATTTTGAACTCTGATAGCACTTTCATTGCTTTACACAACCTACACATAGATGATGGCTTATGTTTGAGCTAATGATTCTGATTGCTGATTTTCAAGGCAGACGTGAAAGTGTATGTGTGTGTGCGCACACATACATGTAGACATGGGGTTGTGTGAATACAAGACAAATGTGTTTTTGGGTGTGCATCAGTGTTCGCACTCGGGGTCATGTGTAGAAAGCACAGTAAATATCCCACCCAATTTCTTAGTCAATGACTAAGAACGAAGGAGAGTCAACTCTTGCTTCTCCCTTCTCTTCCCCACCCCCAACCCAGAAGGCTTTGCCCCGTTATTGAGGAGATTAAATCTTTGTCTAATCATAAGATTTGCGGATAACAAACAGTACTGGACAACACTTTGTCACAAAGCCACTAAAACTTGGCAGTTAATGTGTTGAATCATACAGCACATCATTTGGAAAATAGTGAGAGAGAGAGTACGCTAAACAGTGAGAGAGAGAGAGTACGCTAAACAGTGAGAGAGAGAGTACGCTAAACAATGAGAGAGAGAGAGTACGCTAAACAGTGAGAGAGAGAGAGCACGCTAAACAGTGAAAGAGCGAGAGAGAGTACGCTAAACAGTGAAAGAGCGAGAGAGAGTACGCTAAACAGTGAAAGAGCGAGAGAGAGTACGCTAAACAGTGAAAGAGCGAGAGAGAGTACGCTAAACAGTGAAAGAGAGAGAGAAAGAGTACGCTAAACAGTGAGAGAGAGTACGCTAAACAGTGAGAGAGAGAGTACGCTAAACAGTGAGAGAGAGAGTACGCTAAACAGTGAGAGAGAGAGAGAGTACGCTAAACAGTGAGTGAGAGAGAGTACGCTAAACAGTGAGAGAGAGAGAGTACGCTAAACAGTGAGAGAGAGAGAGTACGCTAAACAGTGAGAGAGAGAGAGTACGCTAAACAGTGAGAGAGAGAGAGAGTACGCTAAACAGTGAGAGAGAGAGATACGCTAAACAGTGAGAGAGAGAGAGTACGCTAAACAGTGAGAGAGAGAGAGTACGCTAAACAGTGAGAGAGAGAGTATGCTAAACAGTTAAGAGAGAGTTTGAGTTTTGTTTAACAGCATATCAACCTTTGTTGGTTATTTAATGCCAAAAGGGTATAGTTTTAAGGTATTTTTTTTAATGGTCAGTTATGACAGAAAGCTGATTTAGTCAGATTTTGATGAAAATTTTTTTTTATTTTAGAAAACTGAAGATGTCTTCTAGTTTTGTATTCAAAAATGTATTGCTGGTAATATTTATTCTTCAAAAATGTATATTTTTCTATGAAAGTTTATTTTTATGTATATATTTCTATAAAAGTATATTTTTATACTTTCATAGTGTTTTGACTCCAGTTTAAGGGTTAACTATTTGCCCATAGCTGGGACTTTAACAGGTGCTATCACTCTGGGTCAGAGTGGACCTGAAAACAACAGCAATTAAGAGGTGGTTTCATGCTCCTCACAAACTCTCAATCAGAGGCCTTACTGCCAGGTACAGTTTAACATCAGACTCAAAACCATAGAGTATGCTAAAGTACATAGCAAGGTATCCTTCTTCCTGATGACATTCTGTTAAAAAAGAAGTAAATATTCATGGCCCTATGCTCACCTTCTTCAGAAGGTGGGTTATAGCACTCTACAAATTCTGACCCATCACAGTTTTTAACAATGCTTGTCTCTGCCATCCTTAACCATTTCTTGTTTGGCCATCTATTCATGCAAGCTCATCTCTTTTGTTTTTAATGTCTTTTGAGTGTCAAATTCTCTAAGCAACCCTTCCTCATTATGTGTTCAATCTGATTTGATTATAATTGCTTTTTTTGTTTCCATTTTCCTTACCCATTAGCAGTCTGCATTACTTTTTTCTTTTTTTAAAAATAAGCATTTCACCCTGAGCAAGGCATGTCACTGCCACTACTGCGCAGGGGGCTACGTAGAGTGGAGAAAGGATGATTAAATATAGGAAATGTCAGAGGGTGGGTGATAGGCAGGTAAGGATATCGAGAATGAGGTTTGGGTAGATAAGAGTGTTCTGAGAATAATTGGGAGTTAGTGTGATAGGAGGTGTCTATTGACCCTACATTTAAACACCGGGAGATTGTAGCTGTTGGGAAAACAGACTTGTGGAAGGGAGTTCCACAGGCGGGAAGCGCGAGGAAAGAAGCTGTTAGAGTAGAATTTACTGTTACATCTTATCTGTTTAACTGTAAAAGGGTGGGACCTAGTTGCCAATCTAGTATCTCGTGTAAATTCCGTGCTTAGGCGACACCAGTGATCTAAGCTCATCGGAGCAGAAGCCATGAAAGTACTTGCAGAAGAGGCACAGGGAAGCCACATCACGCCAGTGAGAGAGTGGTTGCAGCCAGTCTGCCAAGTCAGTATCAACCACGTTACAGATCCTCCTTTGTATTTTGTCAAGAAGCCCAAGGAGAGCAGCAGGGGCACCCGACCAGATATGGCAGCAATATTCAATACACGGGCGGATGGTAGATTTGTATATGTGCAGAATAGATTCAGGTGGGAAAAACTTTCATAGCAGCAGATTTGGCAATGGATTCGATATAGTCATTCCATTTGAGGTCCGCCAAAAGTGTAAGGCCAAGGAGGCGTAGTATTTTACTCTCTGGGAGGCTAGCCTGTCCCATGCTAATGGGAGGTAGATGCCTTATAAGTATTAGTTCGATGGAATTATTATTCAAGCCCCCTCAACTGCAGTAACGCGATTTTTGATTTCAGTTATAGCAGGACATGACAACACTACCAAAAAGTTCAAACAGGTTCTGAGTTATCTGCAGAGGCAGGACAAAATTTTTTGCTTAGTAAACAAAGTTATTTAGCAAGTACTAAAAGTTAAGACTTCTTCATTGCTTAAGGGCTCCATCCATAGGAATTCTCAGTATCCTTCTGTAAAACCAAATTTCTGTTGTTTCCAGTTCATCTGTGAGAAAATTGTTTAGCATTCACTCACAAGGATTGCTCTTACATAACAAAAACAATGAAACTAATGCTGAACTAACAAAATTTTTCTTGTTTCTTTATACTTTTCTTAAATTCTAAAAGGCAACGTTTGCTATTCCAAGGCAGCTTTGGATTTCAGTGCCACATTTTCCATCACCTGTTGAGTAACTTCCCAGATATTTAAACTTTTATTCTTGTTTGATGTTGATATTTTCAATTTGATAGTTCACATCGTTTTTCTGTTGCCTTTAGTTTCCACTTGATCTGTAGGGAAGTGGTTCCTCCTTCACTTCCATATAAAGGGATTGATATTACATAACAGTTCAACATTCTTTGTTTCTAATGAAGTTTTCCAGTTTCTTAGTATTTTGCTTGGCTTTTGGAAAGCATCTTTTGCTATTCCAAGGCAGCTTTGGATTTCAGTGCCACATTTTCCATCCCCTGTTAAATCACTTCCCAGATATCTCTTGTTTTTTTAAAATCATTTCACCCCAAGCAAGGCATTCCACTGCCACTATTGCGCATGGGGCTACATAGGGGAAGGTAAAGAGAAGGAGTGGTTAGACATAGGGAATGTCAGGAGGAAGGTGACAGATGAGTAAGGATACCGAGGATGAGGGTTGGGCAGATGGGAAGAGTGTTTGATAGAATGAGAGCAGGTTAGTGTGTTAGGAGGTGTCTATTGACCTTACATTTAAACTCCTGGAGATTGTAGCCATCGGGGAAACAATCGTGTGGAAGGGAATTCCACAGTCGGGAAGTGCGAGGAAAGAAACTGTTGGAGTAGAAGTTGCGGTTGCATTTTATCGGTTTCACTGTAAAAGGGTGGGATCTAGTTCTAAACTTTTGTATCTGTTTGGTGCTAATACCTTCAATTTGTAGTTCACATATTGGGCCTTTTCTCTTGCTGACAACTATAGATTATTTCTTTTTACAATTGAGGTTAGTCCTTTCTTCTTGCTTTCTTTTATTACTTTATCTTGGAGGTCCTGTAGCTTGATTTCTGTGTCTGCCATTAATACATCTGCCATCTCCATATCAAATTGTGTTCAGTTTGGGACTACCAATAATGAAACCTTGCTGATATCCTTGCTGTACAGATTGAATAAGTCTGGCGAAAAGACACACCCTTGCCGTAGCAAAATACTCCACTCCATTAATTATGCTTCATGCTGAATGATTGTCAGACAAGAACCAAGTTGGTATTACTGCTCTGTCTAGTTACTAGAGGCACTGAGCACTTCAGGTTTTTGCTTAGGTAGGTGTCTGCCTATTTTTTTGTGTTTGCTTTCCTTTATTTTATTTGAATTTTTGCTTTGTTTGGTCTCTCCATGTATTTTTCTTTTGTCGGCCTAGTGTTGGGGATAAGGTTTTTGGGGGAATAGGTTAGAGTACTGGATTGCTTTGTGATGTCTGCCCTCAAATATGGCAGTGAATGCTGGACAATATCAACAAAGATGAAGGAAAAATTCGAAGCAACTGAAATGTGATTCTACAGATGGATGCAGCAAATATCATAGATCGAGCATGTGAGCAATGATGAGGTTTTAGAAAGGATGGAAATGAAAAGCAAATTAATACTGAGCATCAGGAAGAGACAGCTGAAGTTTTTGGGGCATGTAATGAGGAAGGAAGGCTTAGAGAACCCGGTACTCACAGGTTAGATAGAGGGAAAAAGAAACGAGAAAGCAGTGGATAACATGTTTGAAGGGCCTGAGCAGGTGGATAGCATGACAGGAGAAAGTGTACTAAGATCCACCAGGGGTAGGAGATGTGGAAAGCCATGATTGCCTAAATCCTGAAGGGACAAGGTACATATGTTTTTCTTTGAGGCCTTACTCACATTTTGGTTTGTTTGGATTATATATATATATATATATATATATATATATGTATATATATATGTCTATACAAGCTTGGCTTGAGTACAGACATAAAAAGTCTTGCATTATTTCTAATCAATTCATCCCAAGAAAGGCAATAATGCCACTAAGGTGCAAAGGGTTGCTGGGTGTAGAAGAGGATGAGCAAACTTTAAGAAAAGCAACCAGACATCTAATTCTTAACAGAAAACAGTGGATAAATCTTCTACTCCTGAAGAAAATAAGGAGTAACTGGGAAGGACAATAAAAAATCTTCTACTCCTGAAGAAAATAAGGAGTAACTGGGAAGGACAATAAAAAATTTTCTACTCCTGAAGAAAATAAGGAATAACTGGGAAGGACAATAAAAAATCTTCTACTCCTGAAGAAAATAAGGAGTAACTGGGAAGGACAATAAAAAATCTTCTACTCCTGAAGAAAATAAGGAGTAACTGGGAAGGACAATAAAAAATCTTCTACTCCTGAAGAAAATAAGGAGTAACTGGGAAGGACAATAAAAAATCTTCTACTCCTGAAGAAAATAAGGAGTAACTGGGAAGGACAATAAAAGAACAGTGTTCAGGAAGGCAAGATGGCAACTGGAATCGCATTTAAATTTTTGAAGATTGTATATGGTAGGGAAGCAACAGATTGAATGAGAGTCTCACAGGTGAGTAAAGAAACTATTAGTATAGAACACAGGAGTGAATCTAACTAATTTGGAGATGTTACAATTCTTTCAAATTCCCGGCAGCTACAATCTCCAGGAGTTTAAATGTAAGGTCAACAGACACCTCCTATCATACTAACTTGCACCTATTCTCCCAACACTCTCACCATCTACCCAACCCTCATTCTCAGTATCCTCACCCACCTATCACCCTCCTTCTGACATTTCCTCTATCTAACCATCCTTTCTCACCAATTTCCCCTCTATGTAACCCCCTGCACAATAGTGGCAGTGAAATGCCTTGCTTGGGGTGAAACGATTATAAAAAAAAAAAAGTATATAAATACTATCGAGCATGTAAGCAATGATGAGGTCTTGGAAATGATGGAAACAAAAAGGAAATTAATGATGAGCATCAGGAAGAGACAGCTGAAGTTTCTGGGACATGCAATGAGGAAGGAGGGCTTGGAGAACTTGATACTAACAGGCCAGATAGAGGGAAAAAGAGACAGGGGAAAGCAATGGATAACATATTTGAAGGACCTAATCAGGTGGATGACGGAATGAGGATTGCACAGTGTAACAGGAGAAGGAGTGCTCAGAGCCACCAGGGATAGGGAGACATAGAAGGTCATGATCACCTATGCCCTGAAAGGACAGGGCACATAGAAGAATATATATGCCAACTGTTTATAAGAAATTATAATGTGGGTATAAAATGGGGGATCAATTCTATATTATAATCAATATATAAACTGATCCCTCATTTTGTGGCCATGCTAATTTCTATACATTTCTATTCTAGATTTATGGGCTTGAGCTATTGGATGACAGAACGGGGGTTGCATGGTGTAACAGGAGAAAGCGTGCTAAGAGCCACCAAGGATAGAGAGACGTGGAAAGACATCGCCTATGTTCTGAAGGAACAGGGCACATAGAAAAAGAAGAAGAAAAAGTGGAAATTGTAGAAATGACGAGTGGAATGAATGAATATAGAACCGGTATTTGGCAACGTCCTGTACTCGTACTGGTTTTTCCTGGGTAGATGTACAGCCAGAAACGTGAGAAAATGGAGAAATGTTGAAGCAATTCTTTTTTGCTTCTCTTTTATCCAAAACGTGAAGTGGTCGTTATTCTAAAAGCAGGTGTAAAGAGAAACAAATATCCTGATTTGTTTTTTCTTACTTCTTTTTACTTTACCTAGGAAATCAAAGCAGCTGACCCTAATCTACAAACAAGATAAACAAAAAACAAAAATAGAAACAGCCCATCTATACATAGGATGAAAAACAGCTCAAATTAAATGCAGAATCTCCAAATTAGAGGTCAGCTGGCACCATCGAAGTTCAGATATCTTTCAGGATTATCAATAACAATTCCTACAACACTATGTCTATACAACAGTAGATCTCTCTCATCCATGGATTGACAATATGTGCTTGTCCAACCAGCAAATATTTTGTTACAACATTTTATTAAAGTAAAACTACTTTGCAGTATTTACATTATTTGGACTATTGTCCTCATCTTTGTTGGCATTTGTACGACGTTTTTGCTGTTGTACGTTCCAGCCTTCTTCAGGTGCTAAGAATTTAAAACCAAACCCTTTATTATAATCACTGAGGTATATGAACTCCATTCCTTGCGTAGTAGTGCCTCTTTTGGTCATCATGAGTTATCTCTCTCTAATACCAGGCTACAGCAGTGGTGAACAAGTAACTTACAGGGTTAGAGGGAGATAACTCATGACATGACTTCCAATTGAATCTTTACACAAGGAACAACAATGATATACTCCAGTGATAAGGGTTTGGTTTGAAATTCCTAGCAACTGAAGAAGGGCGGAGAGTGTACAACGGCCAAAACGTCGTTCAAATGGCAACAAAGATGAAGACAATAGTCTGAATAATGTAAATTGTGTAATATCATTATGGAAGAAAAAATGTATAATACTATTTTATGGTTGAAATAACGTCAACATCATTATAAGTTCTGTAACAATACTATCCACACTTTGATCACTTGAATTTGGCTGAGGCTCGAAAGTAAATGAATTTTTAAAAAGAAAAAAAAATCAAAAAACAAAAATGGAGGTATTTCTGAGGAGAAAATATCAGAGAATAACAATTATTAACGAGCCATAATGTATAGCTGTTTGCGTCGTCTTTTCTAACTTCGAAAAGAAGAAAGATGGGGAAAAAGGGAATGGTGGCTTTTTTTTTTTTAAATTAAGTTTAAGAAATAAAAAAAAAGATAAAGGTTTTCATTTTTTTTTTTTAAATAAAGATAACCCAACCAGGATGACAATTTCTTACGAACAAATAATTTATTTGATGTTCTAATGTTACCATTAAATTCTGTTTTGTTTCCATTTAGGAGAAACAATTTTTGTGGGGATTACTTTCTTATTGGAGATTGAATAAGTCTGGCGAAAAGACACACCCTTGCCGTAGCAAAATACTCCACTCCATTAATTATGCTTCATGCTGAATGATTGTCAGATAAGAACCAAGTTGGTATTACTGCTCTGTCTAGTTACTAGAGGCACTGAGTACTTCAGGTTTTTGCTTAGGTAGGTGTCTGCCTATTTTTTTGTGTTTGCTTTCCTATATTTTATTTGAATTTTTGCTTTGTTTGGTCTCTCCATGTATTTTTCCTTTTGTCGGCCTAGTGTTGAGGATAAGGGTTTTTGGGGGAATAGGTTAGAGTACTGGATTGCTTTGTGATGTCTGCCCTCAAATATGGCAGTGAATGCTGGACAATATCAACAATGATAGAGAAAACAGAAAATCAAACAAAATAGATGAAAAGCTATATACAGATCTAAACTCTAAATTGTCTAAATTACGCAAAAATATAGATAATACCGACATTTTATTTTAACAGATATATTCCCATAAATTATGCAAAAATATTTTGAAATGCAAAAAAGAAAATTTATTCAATAAAAATCGCCACTGGCTCCAGACAACTTCAGAATCTCCTGCAATTCTTCTGGGTGGTCTCCTTGTTTAAGTTGGTGAATGCTGATATAATCCTTGCCTTCAGTTCATCTTCGTTGGTCTCTTGCTCAACTGCACTTCCCACAATAATCAAGGGGTTACAGCCTAGGTAGTTAAGTGCGATGTGGTAGCAGAAATTGTCTGACAGGCATGACTGGCTTCTCCTGTTTGTGTGGCATGGGTGCAGAATCCTGTTGCCAGAAATAGGGTTTTCCAGCAGCCACCCTCTTGACCCAGGGTAGTAGTACATCCTCAATGAACTTCATGTAAGCCTCTTTGTTAAGTTTGAGCCCGTCAGTAACAAATTCAGGTATTCTTATCAGAATGATAACAGTGAGTTTTCCAAGTGGCCATACCTGGATGTGTCTAATGATGACTATGAAATCATCATTAGACACATCCAACTCTTCCCGAATTTTTTTTTTTAATCGTATCACCCCGAGCAAGGTGGTAACACCACTGATGTGCAGGGGGCTACGTAATAATGAAAAGATTGGAAAAGAGAAAGCCGGGAACCACATCCTAAACAGGGAACAAGGGATGAGACCTTTAACCTGTTCAATAGACGTGGGTGGAGTGTGAACCGGGCAATAGATAGATCTATCTACTCCAATCTACTCTTCGTTGTCCGTAGATTGCCACCCAAACACAGTGAAATGTTCGAATTAGAGTTTGAGTTTTGTGTTTAACAGCATATCAACCGTGGGTTATTTAATGCCAAAAAAAATTGGGGGTTTTAAAGACAAACAGATAGATGAAATGAGAGATAGGTGAAAGAGAAAGAAAAAAAAAGAAATGAAAAGCAGCTCAAATGTGGCACAAGCTCTTAAGTATGGGGTGCTCAGTGAAGATCAAACTCACTTCTCCTATGTGCCCCGTCCTTTCAAGACATAGGCAATCATGGCTTTTCCTGTCTGCCTATCCCTGGTGGCTCTTAATACGTTTCCTTTTGTTACACTATGCAACCCCCGTTCTGTCATCCAATGAGGGATCAGTTTATATATTGATTATAATATAGAATTGATCCCCCATTTTATACCCATATTATAATTTCTTATAAACAGTTGGCATATATATTCTTCTTCTATGTGCCCTGTCCTTTCAGGGCATAGGTGATCATGGCCTTCCACGTCTCCCTATCCCTGGTGGCTCTGTGCACTCCTCCTCCTGTTACACTGTGCAATCCTCATTCCGTCATCCACCTGATCAGGCCCTTCAAATATGTTATCCACTGCTTTCCTCTGTCTCTTTTTCCTTCTACCTGGCCTGTCAGTATCAGATTCTCCAAGCCCTTCTTCCTCATTGCATGTCCCAGGAAGTTTAGTTGTCTCTTCCTGATGCTCACAATTTTCTTTTCGTTGCCATTCTTTCTAACACCTCATTATTGCTCACATGCTTGGTCCATGATATCCGCAGCATCCTTCTGTAGAACAACATTTCTGCTGCTTTTAGTTTTTCCTTCACTCAATTGTAATGATTCTATTGAGACAAGCTTTCTAACCGTTATACCACATTAAGATGCATAAGACATTAAAAAAAAATGAACTCAGATATAAAAAAAAAAATGGAGAGAGAGAATGACATTAGGAAAATAAAAGTGCCGATTGCTAAATAAACAAAATCGTTTTTAATATGTGAGGTCTCTTCTGTACTGTCCATTGAAGCAACTATCTTCGTTTTAGCAACAGTATTTACTGGTGCATAAGGTAAAGAGAGGCCTTTACAAGCAAGAAGATCAAAAGTAGAGTAAAAAAAAAAAAAACTAAAAAAAAACACGAGCCAAATGAAAGAGATCAAAGTCAAAATGGTGCACATAAAATTGTGTGAAGTTTGTTGTATGTCGACCACCATCGGCATTTACTTGTGATCACCTACCAACCTATTCTGACAGGGTAAGATAGTGTCAGGTCTACCTGTACGGATAGTCTGATAGTCGGCCCCGTAATCCAGAGACCTTCTACACTGCTTCAATGGGCAGTAAACAGAG
>JBBBDQ010002052.1:345000-400000 GCA_037127315.1 Ascarosepion bandense | reverse complement strand
CTCAATAGTACAAGTGTGGTATATTTAATACGTAAACTTATTTGTCTAATTCCACAGGATGTGACACAAGGTACCTTTTTATGTGGGGTACTCATATACATGCATATGGGCCATGGACATTTTTTTTATAACTGAAATTATTATCTGACAGGTCAGCTTCATTAGGGTTTATCCAGGTCATTTCATGAGAAAATGAAACCAATAACTTAAAACGATTACTCGATTACTTATTTTAGAGCATCATCCTACTTATAATCATTGCCAGGCGACACAAAGAAGTCAGTGCATTATTCAAACAAATTAGTCGTGAATAATCACCAGTGTTTTTTATAACCACCTTTCACTTATATCATTGCCAACTAAGACAGTTTCTAAATTTAAATAAGTAGCAATGTAATCATTCAAAATTAATCGGAATAAGTACTTTGTTGTACAAAAATAATTATTAAAAATAAATAAATATGATATGGCGTTAGATATTTTAAAAATTCTTTGCCATTTTCATTCTTTTCACTGGTCGTAGCTTACTAAGGCCACAGAAATTCATAAACAATAAAGAAAACAGGATATAGAGAGCTATGATTGCCTACGTCGCAAAGAGGCGTTAAAACAAAATATGTTTGTGTAAGTGGCAAAGTAACTGTTCCAAGTTAATGGTTAATCAAAATAAGTGCTACATTATTTACCGTAGCAAATTTTAACAAATTGAACCATTGTCTATAAATTCACCAGTCTGATGTTCTACCTCATAAATTTTCTCAAGTTGTCTTTCATCAAATATCTGCAATAGTCAAATGAATATGAAAACCCATTCTGCATAAAAAACAACAAAAATATGACAAGGTACATTTAAATAAGTAAATAGATATAAAACAGACAGAAATATATTGGAAAAGCATTTATATACTTTTGAAAAGATTTTAGCAGAAAGTAATTAGCCGATTCCATTTTCAGTCAGACCATATTCCAGAGATTTAAGAAAACCAGCATTTATCTCCAAAAAGCAATTTCTAATCATTCTGATCAAAGAACTTAAGAATTGACAGCTAACAATATCATGTCAACACAATAAGATTAATGGAAAACTAGCTACCATATGCGTGATCATCTGAGGAGGAGCTGTAAAGTTCTTTCTGATCAAGGACTCAGACGTTCTGATATTAAAGAAATTTGGCCAAAAACTTAAGTACCCATTCCTGTGTATGTATCAATTAACAGTAGACAGGTCCAGCTAGCATCCAGTTTACACTTCTCCCCAGTCTATAAAACATGAGTAAAGGTTTATTCTTAAGTCTCAGATTGGGTTTCCAGCTCCTAAAGTTTAATTCAACTCCATACTTCTCTGCCTAAACTCTGAAATTTATACTATTAATATGGGCCTAAAGATTGCATTCAAGAAGGAGTCAGACTGTCGGCACTTAGTGGTTTCCCTGGTGTGTGCGTGTGTGTATGTGTGTGTGTGTCTCTCTCTCTCTCGTTTGAACATCATTTTTGATCTATACTCATATTTAAATAGATATTCTGTTTATAATCAAACAGTATATATATATATATTTATTTCTAGCGGCGTGATTATTTATGAGAAATTATCGATCAAAAATAATGTTCAAACAAATCATTTCATATATATATATATATATATATATATATTCATTGTTTAATTACTTAGTTTTTGGTCATAATAAGATTAGACCAGTGCACATTTGTATTAAAAAGTGTTCAGTACAATTATATTATAGAACTTTTGAATATTTTCCATTTGTAAACAAGTTATTACACTTAATAACTCGTTTACAAATATATATATATATATATATATATATATATATATTGTGATGTTACTGTATTACCGTCTTAATAACCTCTCTGAAGATGGCTCATGTGAGTCAAAAGCTTAGAGTCAAATTAATAAAAATTATCCAAATGTTGGAGAATTTTTGTCTTTATTTTCAACTGAAATTAAAGCCAAAATATGATGTTTAGAACGGCTCATAATTAAACAGTATATGTTTAGAAAATTATTTGCTGCCTCGATACACTATATATATATATCAGTCATCCACATACAAGCCTGTTTCGCTGTATCACAGCTCATCAGTGTGGCTAGACACATCCACTTGCTTCTGGTTGGGATTGAAACTCGACCGATTTGGTGTCAGTCGAAGTCGCTACTCCCTAAGCCATAGGTGCATGGAATCAGAGAAGGGAAATTTTAACGTGTTGTACAGAAGCAGTGTATACACATGCCAGTCACTGAAAGAACTCAATTCATTTCCGGAGAGTCACGCCTATAGCCAAAGTGGAAACTGTTTTTAAAATTTTCTTCTCCAGGGAGCTCACATATATTTTTTTTTAATCATTTCACCCCGAGCAAGGCGGAAACGCCACTGATGTGCAGGGGGCTACATAAATGTAAAAAGATTAATTAGAAAAGAGTGAGGAGTACAAACTAGTTAGAAAGGAACAATAGAAAGCTGAGAAAGCAGGTGTGATGACAGATACATAGGTGGAGAGAGAGCTAGAGTCCAGTGGTTAGTAGATGAGTATTGACTTTGCATATATATATATATATATATATATATAATGATGAACAAACCCAATGGTAATATTAGATTAGACTGCTCCTCAGACCAAATTCATACAACAATAAATGGGTTAAAATTATACAAATAAAAAAGTAAAAAGAAAGAGAAAAAAGAAAAAAAGAGAAGAAAAAATAGGAGAGAGGAGGTTGGCTTAACAGTGTTAGATATTAGTGTCTATATTATGCCTAGATAACAAGAACTGATACTTGTATTTGAGTAGTTACTCTGTTTTTTATAATTGAACAGTATATTTAAATGTATCAACCTGAATAATCTAGAAATCTTGTTAGGAAAACATGCATCGGTCAGCAAGATTGAACCTGTGTTCCCTAGAGGAAACCATCAATTGATCTGACATATCTTAGACTGCTTGACCACGAGGGACTTATAGGCTTTATCTATTTCAAGCTTTATCTAACTGTAAGTGTGTTGTTATTAAGTGGTCTAAGATACGTCAGATCAATTAACAATCTTCCCTAGGGGACGCAGGTTCAAATCCTGCTAGAGGATGCATATTTCTTTAATAGATTTCACAAAAATTCAGGCTGAATAAATATTTTTTTTTTAATCATATCACCCCAGGCAAGATGATAATGCCATTGATGCGCAAGGGGCTATGTAAGGGTAAAAAGAATGGAAAAGAGAAAGCCGGAAATCACATCCTAAACAGGGAACAAGGGATGAGCCTCTTCACCTGTTCAATAGATGTGGGTGGAGTGTGAACCGGGCAATAGTTTAGTATATCTACTCCAATTGAAAAAAATAAAGAGAGAAAAGAGTGAAAAGATTGGAAAAGAGACAACCGGAAACCTCATCCTAAACAGGAAACAAGGAATGAGCCTCTTCACCTGTTCAATAGATGGGGGTGGAGTGTGAACCGGGTGATAGTTTAGTCTATCTACTCCAATTGAAAAAAGAAAAGAGTGAAAAGATTGGAAAAGAGAAAATAGATGAGGGTGGAGTGTGAAAAATTATAAAATAGTATCTACTCAAATATGAGTATCAATTAAAGATAATTTTTAAACAAATGAATTTATATATACATATATATATATATACATATATATATATATATATATATATATATATATATACACACACACACACACACACACATGAAATGATTTGTTTGAACATTATTTTTGATCGATACTTATATTCAAGTAGATATTCTGTTTTTAATTAAACAGTTTTATATATTTATATCTACTGGCCTGATTATTTATGATAAATTTTTCTTACCAAAATGTGTCATTCAACAAAATTTGAACCTGCAATCCCTATCTATATAGGTTCGAATCCTGCCGAATGACACACATTTTCGTAATAAAAATTTATCATACATAATCAGACCAGTAGATATAAATAAATATATAATACTGTTTAATTAAAAACAGAATATCTACTTAAATACAAGTATCGATAAAAAATAATGTTCAAACAAATCATTTCAAATTGTCGGTTGTTTATAACCAAGTTTCGTTAATCTTCATTAATTTCCGTTACGTTCTCACACCTTGATTGAGCACTCTGGAAGAACGGTAAACTTTGAAAATCAGTAGCTACTCTGGCATGTACGCATTGCTCATTCAGTAAAATGAATTAGAGCACTCTGGCTATTGGGCGCATATATTGACAATATACACGCTAAAAAGTCTGCCTTCTGAACGCCCATAGCCTAAAGGTAGAATTCCCGACTGATGCCAATTCGGTCGGGTTTCAATCCTGGGTTAAAAAGCAGTCGGAGTCAAACCATACTGATGAGCTGTGATACAGCGAAACAGAGCTGTCTGCGGATGACTATAAGACCCTTATTCGAAGATCACTGGTTTAGGTTTAAACCATTCACTTTTTCTTGTTGATTGTAACTGTAAACAAGAAGATGGTCTTACAAGCTGTTGTTTGGGAGTTTAATCCTTACTGATTACCCTCCTCGGAGATGAAGACGCTTGAAGCAACAGAAATGAGGTTCTTCAGAAGAATGTTGAGGATACAATGGACTGATTATGTGAGCAACGAAGAGGTTTTGGAGAGGATGAAAATGAAAAGGAAACTTATACTAAACATGAGGAAGAGACAGCTGCGGTTTCTTGGACACGTAATGAGGAAGGAGGGCTTGGAGAATCTAATGCTCACAGGACAGATAGAAGGAAAGTGATACGGGACATGATTGATGGGTCTGAGCAAGTGAATGGCAGAGCAAGGTTTAGGAGAGATACCAAGAAGAAAAGTGTTAAGACCTACAAAAAACAGAAAGATGTGGAGGGTCATGATTGTCTACGCCCTGAATGCATGGGACATAAAGAAAAAGATTATCCTACTAGTGTTTTGAGCTGGACAAGGTTGGAGAACGTGTATATCTTCTGTTTGATCGACAGAAAATGTCTGCGGTTTCCATTTCTTTTCATTACGTTTTCTTGTGGTAACGAATGTCGAAGGAGACCCAAGCTATAATTAAGATAATTTATCACTTCAATGAATATGGACAAAATTGACGCTTAATAATATTTAGATTTCTCTGGATTTTGTGATATGATGGGGTATTGCTAGTGCAATCTGAAACAATGACTGACCTTGGGGTCAATTGGAAGTAAATTAAAGCAGTTGTTATATGAACTTTCATGAACTTTAAGATGTATAGTCATGATTCCTAATTTTAATGACATAGATACAGCATATATATATAGTGTATCAAGACAGTAGATAATTTTCTAAACACATACTGTTAAATATAAGAGACAATGAATGTCTTATGTTTAATCATGAGCCATTCTAAATGTCATATTTTGGCTTTAATTTCAGGTGAAAGAAAAAAAAATACTCCAACATTTGTATAATTTTTTAAGTTGGTTCTAAGCTTTCAGCTCACATGAGCCATCTTCAGAGAGGTTACGACGATGTTAACATAAAAACATCCACCATCATTGATTCCAATCTGTACAGTAAAATATCCGTTTGTGTGCATATGGTCACTGCATGTATATACTACATAAATATTATTACAAGACACACACACACAAGAAATTATTTGTTTGAACATTATTTTTAATCAATACCCACACCTGAGCAGATATTCTTTTTTTAATCAACCAGCACATTTATATATTCATTTCCACCGGCCTGGTTATTTATGATAAATTTCGTACGAAAATGTGCGCCATTCGGTACGACCCCTATCAACATAAGGGAAGCCACCAAGTGATCTGGTGCATCTTAGATGACTACGACCACTATGTTGATAGGGGTTTCAGTTTTAATTTCTGCCGAATGATGCACATTTTTGTACAAAAATTATCGTAAACAATCAGGCTGGTGGAAATGGATGTATCAAATTATGCTGGTAGATTAAAAATGTAAAATCTGCTCAGGAACGGGTATCGGTTGTTAAAACCATTTCATTAATCTTCGGGATTTTTCGTAACACACATTTTTATAATACGTATATTTTTTTCAAATAAAACTTAAAAAAATCACGTGTTATATGATCATTTCTGTGAAGTAAGCTAGCTTTGTCAGCGACTGTTTACACCAAGTTGCTGGTTGGATAAGCAGAAAGATGATGAAAAAAATGGGCTCAATGCACAATCAAAACAAATGAATTGAATATGCAAATCTAACAATATGTCAATGAATGGAATACACACTACTTACTCGCTACCTAGGTTTCGATAACGTCAGTCTCTTCACGCTGTGTCTATAACTTTAGAATTAAAAATCCTGAAAATAAATTCTGAAGTTTATAAAAGGGCATATAACAACTGCTTTAAAAACATCTAATTTACTTTGGCTGAAAAGACTGGTTGAAAACGACGTAGCAAGTAAGTGGTGTCTGTTCAAGTCATTGACATTATATATCTCCAGGGTGTGAAAGATAAATTATCATTTAAATTACACAAAAATGAAAATGACATTTTAAGAAGTTTTGTAGGTCTCTCACACAATTGCCCCACCCCCACATCAGAGGGAGAAGCAGTTTGGGGGGGTTGAGGAGTTAAATGGCCAGATGTAAGAGGGGGATGCAGCCACAGAAATTGTCTGATAGCCACGACAGGGTTTTTCTGATCGTGTAGTATGATGCCGAGTCTTGTTGTCAGACATAGGGTCTTGCAGCAGCCACCCTCTTGACCCAGAGGCAGCACTACCACCTCAAATAGTTATTATTAAACTCATTCATTAAACAGTATATTTGCATTAACTGGCCCAAATATTGAAGATATTACAGAAAAATATGCATATTTTTTTTTTATAAATAAGTTTTCTCAAATATTCAGACTAGTATATGAAAATAAATATACTGTTTAATAAATAGACGGAACGTCTACTCAAATATGAGCATCCACTAGAAATAAAGTTGAAACTGATAAAATCTGTTGGATCAAGAAATAAAAGCCCGATTACCTCTTTAGAATACACACACACATATATATATATATATATATATTTATTTTCCATAGTTTGGTAATTTTTACTTTTTATAAAGTGCTCAATACAGAAGTAAACCATTTATAGAGATATAATAATAATTATTATTATTGTTCATAATAACATGTCATCAATATAACACTAATAACAACTATATATATATATATATATATATATATATATATATATATAGTTATTATTAGTGAAGATCCACTTAGGTGAAACCTTGGTAGGTTTGTTGGCTCACTAGGTTTAACTTACTTATTCTGCTCTGCTTAAGTATTGAGCGCATTTTTGTTAATTGATTAATCATCTCGGGTTTTTTCTTTGGGCTACGTGCTAGCTCAGTCCGAATCTCTTTGGCTGATGTTCATGTGTTTAGCTCTTTTTTTTTTTTTTTTACAACCATTTTTTCCTTCCATGTAGATACGCAGAGGGTTTTTCGAAACGAGTATAGTTATAAGTTTGTGTTTATATATATATATATATATATATATATATATATATATATATACACACACACACACACACACACACACACACACACACACACACACATTTGGAAATGAGTTGTTTCTGCAATCTATGTTCCAACTATTTGGTATCTTCAGGTGATTTATATTATCAATAATATTAGTTGTTATAAATCGCCTGAAGATACCAAACGATTGAAACCTAGTTTCTGGAAATAACTTATTTAAAAATGGAAAATATTCAGAAGCTCTACAATATAAATGTATTGAACATTTTTTTATACAACTGTGCACAGGTGTAATTCTATTATGATGAAAAACTAACTAGTTCATACATATATAGGTTAGATTTATTTCTGGCTCTAGGTTAGATTTATTCTTATTTGTTTGCTCTACTACTGTATTGAGCACTTTACTGTTAGGGTTCTCGTCTCGGGGTTTTTTCTTTTCAACGAGTATTTTGGCGTATGTTCAAGAACTTAGTTTGTTTCTTTTTTTATTTCCCCCTTTTTCCCCTCCACGTTTATACTCGTCAGGTTTTTTGAGACGGGTTTAAATATATTATAAGAATTATTAATATTATTATTGTTATTACTATATATATATATATATATATATATATATATATATATATATATATACATACACACGAGAGAGAGAGAAAGAAAAAGAAATATACAGACAGACAGTATAAACGTAATTCAGAATAGCTTAATACATATAAATATCAGCATTGCAGAGCGTGTATAGAAAAACATACGGACGTATATATATATATATATATATATAGATAATACAAATACATAGCTTATACACATATACAAAACTCTTTAGTATATATGAAACAAATTAAGCTAATGGTTCTAATTATTTTTGCCACTAAATTTCTATTTTATGGAAGAAGAAAATTATCTAAGTGTTTCTTAATGATGCCTTCAGACAAGGCGGAAAGAATATGGCCGACTACAACTTGGTTACACGTTAACTCTGACAGCCAAACGTAATTTTGGATTTTCCTCTTCGGGTGTCAAAACTCCACATAGATAACTAATACACATTAAATTATAGAAGACAAAAACATCGTTTTCTTTCGTTAATACAGCTTTTAGGCTTATTTGCTTTCTCTTCACCATTTTAATCAAAAGTTGTTAAAGTGAAGACAGTTAAAAGTACCAAATTAACACGACCAGTTTTGTAAACATTTTTGTTTGAAAAAAAAAAAAAAGGGAAGAAAAATTTCTTTGCAAAGTGATTAACTCAGTAATCAATAATGGGTAGACAAATGTGAATGATTTGTTGCAACATCTATATGGGTCATGTAGCAAAATAATCTTTTAAAGACGGTAAACTGGACTGTTATATGATATCTGTCCTCCAGCGATATATTTTTTTTTGTTTTAATCATATCACCCCGAACAAGGCGGTAACGCCACTGATGTGCAGGGGGCTACGTAAGAGTGAAAAGATTGGAAAAGAGAAAACCGGAAACCACATCCTAAACAGGGAACAAGGGATGAGCCTCTACAGCTGTTCAATAGACATGGGTGGAGTGTGAACCGGGCGATAGTTTAGTCTATCTACTCCAATATATGATATGAATGCTGGATGGGTTGTACAAGACGGTTTTAATTATAGCTTAATTAATACTAGTTTTGGCAGAGTTAGTTCGGTTAGTATTGGTATTGTTGTTGCTATAGTAAATATTATTATTACATATATATAATATATATATATATATATATAGTTATTATTAGTGTTATATTGATAAATGCTCTGCATCCTGAAAGGACACAGCACTTAAAAATAAAAGAATCATATTCCTCTTGAGCATATTCTGTTAAAATATATGAAAGTACCCTTGGGAAAGGTATGAATCCAGCTCTTCTACCCCAGCTATGGGTTAAATATAACTAGTAAATCAGTCAGTCAGTTAAGTGCCATATGTGATACATGCTTGTGTGATTATGTCTCTTTCAATACGCAAGTGACTAGGCAGAAGATTTTCCTGCAGTATATCGCCAATTCTTTCTGCGGTAAACTGGTTGCCAACCGAGGCTATAGAACCTAACCTGTCCTGCTATTCAACCCATAGCTGGAGGGAGAAGAGATAGATTAATATTTTTATGAAGGGTATACAACAAATTTAAATGGAATTTGAAGTTGGCTTTTTGATTTCTCATTCCGAGCCGATATCCACAGCAACACAATTCACATATTATTAAAAGCATTATTATCTTAAAAAAACAAAAAAAAAAATCTGACAATCTAAAAAATATTTTCTGGCTTTAAATAACTTGCAAAATGAAAATCAATTCATTTGAAGAGCTTGATGATTTACTTGATAAATCCACTGGCAACGAAAAATGCTCTTGGGAAAGATGTGTTGTGAAGTAGGTTTTGCACTGAGAGTTATAATAATGCTATGTTGGTTGCTAATCGACTTAACGTACCCAAAATGTTAGGAACTTGGTAATCTTCCACTGAAAGCTGACTCCTTAGTATTCGGCTAACTGCAGACCAATATCAACTGCCTAGTAGTTCTACTGAACTCCAATAGAACTCTAAAGAACGCTCTAGAACTTCCAAAAACTTCTCGAGTTAACTTTCTGTTAACTCTTATTAATATAGAAGAGAAAGTCCATAATCTGAGGAATAGGTGTGTTTCACCATAACAATATGAATCCCACTCGTTTCTCCCCAGATATGGGTTAATTAGAACTAGTAAATCAGTTCTTCAAGTGATACACGATTGGGCACAAGATTTTTCAGCAGTCGACTGGTTGACAACCAAGGCTATAGAACCTGATCTGTTCTGCTATTCAATTTGTTTATCCAGATCAGTCATTTAAGTGCCATATGTGATACATGTTTGGGCGATCATGTCTTGTAAGAGACATGACTGACTATACAAAAGGTTTTCTATTAATAGACTGCCATTTATTTCTGCAGTAGACTGGTTGCCAACCCAACCAGTCCTGCTATTCAACCCATAACTGAAGAGAAGAAGAGATCGTTTGAGTTTTGTTTAACGGCATATCAACACCTCTGTGGGTTATTTAATGCCAAAAAAGTTGGGGTTTTAAGGTATTTTTTATGTTCAGTTAAAATGAGAAGATTGATTTAATCGGATTTTGATGAAAACAATTTTATTTTTTTGCATTTTAGAAAACTGAAGATATCTTCTAGTTTTGTATTAAAAAATGTAATACTGGTAATAATACATTTTTCTTTCAACAATGTATTATGGCAATATATTTTTTTTCCCCTTCAAAAATGTATATTTTTCTATAAGGTCTATTTTCACATATATATTTCTATAAAAGTGTATTTTGATACTTTCATAGTGTTTTGCCTCAAGTTTGGGGGTTAACTATTTGCCCATAGCTGTGACCCAAACAGATGCTACCACCATGGGTCAGAGTGGACCTGGGAACAACAGCAATTAAGAGGTGGTTCCATGCTCCTCACAACCTCCCAATCAGAGGCCTTGCTGCCAGATGCAGTTTACCATTGCACCCAGGACTGTAGAAGAGATAGATTAATACCTTTCGTAAAGGTATTTGTACGTAAATGAATGCAACGAATTCAACCGTAATTTGAACTCTGATTCCCAAATTCACATTCAAAGATGATATCCCTTGCAACCCAATGCACATATCATTAAAAGCATTATTAGCTTAAAAAAAAAAAAAAAAAAAAAAAAACATTTTGCAAACTAAAAATATTTTCTGGCTTTAAATAACTTGTAGAATAAAAATCAAATCATTCTAAGAATTTCAATATATATATACTCTATAAATCCACTGACAATTGACTTTAAATTCATTATTATGAACAAAAATAAAAATTAAAATCCACATTAAACAAGGCTTATGGCATATCATGTTAACCCTCTAGAGCCATTTGTATCATATTTGATACAGTATGAAAACAAGCCTTGAAAGAAATATTTTCCTGAAAAATTTTTTAAGAGAAATATTTTATAAATTTCAAATGAAAGCAGTACTGACTGCTCAGTCAATGAATACCAAATGTTTCCTTATAGGGAAATACCAAATGTTTCCTTATAGGGAAATACTTTATCAAATATGATATGAATGGCACTAGAGGGTTAAATCTAGAATATAAATGTATAGAAATTAGCATGGCCACAAAATGAGGGATCAGTTTATATATTGATTATAATATAGAATTGATCCCCCATTTTATATCCGCATTATAATTTCTTAAAAGCAGTTGGCATATATATTATTCTTCTATATGCCCTGTCCTTTTAGGACGTAGGCGATCATGGCTTTCCACGCCTCCCTATCCCTGGTGGCTCTTAGCACGCCTTCTCCTGTTCCACCACGCAACCCCCGTTCTGTCATCCACCAGCTCAAGCCCTTAACCCTCTAGGGCCATTCGTATCATATTTGATACAGTATGTAAACAAGCCTTGAAAGAAATATTTTCCTGAAAAATTTTTTAAGAGAAATATTTTATAAATTTCAAATGAAAGCAGTACTGACTGCTCAGTCAATGAATACCAAATGTTTCCTTATAGGGAAATACCAAATGTTTCCTTATAGGGAAATACTGTATCAAATATGATACGAATGGCCCTAGAGGGTTAAAACACCAATTCCCATATGATCACCAAAGTAATATAACATCAAGCCTGGTCAATATCTCGATGAGTATACCAGGTGCTTTAAGATTGGATGTACGAGTGGTATAATGGAGACTGGCTTGGAATTGTTAATTGGGAATCACTGCCACAAATCCCATTGATTTTCTATATTCACTTGCATAAAAATATCAAAAGTATGAATCTACTTTTTTTGCCCCCAGCTATGGATTAATTAGTAAGATTTATATCAGCCAGTTAAGTGCCATCCATGATCTAAGCAAATTTGGTATAAATTCTAAAGACTAAATTTAAAATATAAAATTCATGTTTATGTCATATGAAAGATAATATCAATTTGTCTATGCAAGCATGGCCAATAAAATGCCGTTTATATGGTCTGAAGATCACTTAAAAGATGTAAAACTGTCACATTGCGCACACGTCTCTCTCCTTATAACTGTCTCTCTCTCTCGATATATACATGTATACACCCCCTCTCTCTCTATCTCTATATATATATATATGTATATACACGCATCTCTCTGTCTCTCTCTCTCTCTCTATATATATATATATATATATTGCGCACACACCTTTCTTTACATATATATATATATATATATATATATATATGCACACCCCACTCTCTCTTTATATGCGCACACACCTTTACATATATATATATATATATATATATATATGCACACCCCACTCTCTCTTTATTTGTGTGTGTTTGTTTGTTTGTATATATATATATCTCCACATAAACACATTTATATTCGCACACCTACACACACGCACATATCTCTACACACACACTATATATACATACACACAAATATACACACACATATAGACACACACATATATATATATACACACACACACATATATATACACACACACATATATATATATATATACACACACACAAATATACACACACATATAGACACACACACACACACATATATATATATATATATATATATATATATATATACACACGCACACACCATTATTCATGTTGTATTTCTAACCTTAGAATTAGGGATCATCACTATAAATTCTAAAGTTCATAAAAGTTCATATAATATCTGCTGTAAAAACATCTAATTTACTTCCAATTGACTCCAAGGTCAGACATTGTTTCAGAATGCACCAGCAATATCCAGTCATATCACAAAATGCAGACAAATGTTTATGTTATTCAGTGTCAATTTTTGCCATGTCAAAATATCCAACAATGTGATAAGTTAATTAAAATCTTAATAAATGAAATAAATAATATGTAAATTAGTAAAATCTTAATTATAGTTTGGGATTCCTTGCCCACCTAACAAATAAAAGGAAACAAAAAAAAAAAATCAAAACTTATAGCACCACAGACTACTTAATTCTGATCATGACAAATTATCACTTTCCGTTCTGCTTAGAAAAAAAAAAAATCACTGAATCTGTCACAATATTTATATATATATATATATATATATGTGTGTGTGTGTTTATTTACAAGTTTATAAATATATGCAAACCAAGTACAATGTAATATTTATTATCTATCATTTTATAAAGATTTTTTTTTAACATTATATAAAGATTTTTTTTTAACATTATATAAAGATTTTTTTTTAACATTATATAAAGATTTAATATTCGCCATGATATAAACATTTAATATTCGCCATGATATAAACATTTAATATTCGCCATGATATAAACATTTAATATTCACCATGATATAAACATTTAATATTCACCATGATATAAACATTTAATATTCACCATGATATAAACATAGGTTCACCCAATTCTTGTGAGTAAAACTGGGTCAACAGAACTGATTGGAAGTTGACAATGAATGTGCTAGCATAATGTCACATGTCATCGTGACTGAGAACTGAGTGCACTGGTGTTGTTCAAACTATTGATTATACCAGATTATGCCCCCTCCCTACCAAAAAAAAGTGTAACTAAAGTCTGCTCATCATAGCTGGAATGTAAACAATAGTTGAACTGTGGGTGTTGATCACACACAAATACATCTGAGCAGGCACCTGTAACAGGGATTGGCTAGACACCATAGTAGATTGGTGTACTACGAAACAAGTGTGTGTATATATATATATGTTAATTGTTGATACTCTCTAGCGAGTGAATGAAGTGATTTCTGCAGGGTTCCTCTACAGAAATCTGGGGTTAGGATGTTGAAGATAACACTAAGCTTAGTGGCAAACTTTATATTTGTGTGTGCATGTATACAATCATTTAATTACTTAGGTTTTGGTCATAATTAAATTAGAACAGTACACAGTTGTTTGTGGTACAGTGGATATCGGCTCGGAAACGAGAAACCGGGGAGCCGAGTTTGAATTCCAGTTGAATCCATTGTATTCACTTATGCGCAAATACCCTTGGGAAAGGTATTAATCTGTCTCTTCCTTCCAGTTATGGGTTAAATAACAGGACAGATTGGGTTCTATAGCTTTGGTCGGCAACCAGTCTACCGCAGAAAGCAATGGCAACCTACTGCGGGATAATCTTCTGCCCGGTCAGTCATGTCTCTTTTGGGACATGATTGCCCAAGCATGTATCACGTATGGCACTTAACTGACTGACACAGTTGTATTAAAAAGTGTCCAATACAATTATATTGTAGAACTTTTGAATATTTTTTCATTTGTAAACGAGTTATTATGCGACCTAGGTTTCTACCATTTGGGGTTTTCAGGTGATTTGTAACAAGTGATCTTACCGGTTATTTTTTTTTGTTTCTTTTTTGGAATGTGCAATTTTCTAAATTAGAAGTTATAACATTTTCATCCATAGTTGTATGACTTTTTTATGTAGACTGCGCCAAGAAGAAAAGTTAGCGATTATGTTATTCCCAAGCAAAAACGAACTGTTGAATAAAAGAACGGAAATTATGACTAAGTGTAACCGTACCATAAAATAAATATTAGGTTCATACAGCCATGAATGAAAACGTTATAATTTCTTGTAATTGTGAGCGTTCTTAAAAAAAGAGAAAAAAAAACAAAAAAAAAACGGTAAAATCAGTTATTGCAAATCGCTTGAAGACACCACATTGTAGAAACATAGGTCGTGTAATAATTCGTTTACAAATGGAAAATATACACACACACCATTAAAATTATATTACTGATATTTAAAATATTACATTTCTTTTTACACTATTAGAAATAGTTCTATATTTTTATGATTAGATACATGCCAAGGGACACATTATCATTTCGTCGATGAAGGCTATAAAGAATTTAAGATGTCAACATTAAAACTCCAGTGGAATATAATATAGTCTATTATTAGTAATTATATTACTAACAATGTACTAATATGATGTTAATAGGTTTTTGATTTTTGTCACTAATGATGTTGAAGAAATTTATCTCAAAAATAGTAAATTTGATACTAGACATAAAATGTTCAAAAATTTTTCACAAGGCTCACATGTGCACATACATACATACATATTTATACACTTGGTGCCCAGGCCTACAGTGTGTGTTTATGTGTGTGCATGCATATATATATATATATATATATATATATCTTTGTTATTAAATATCTCACATTGTAAGGACAGAAGATCTCCCAAAATGTGTCGCATTAAATCTTTTCTACTTTGTCATACAGTTTTCCTTATATATATATATATATATATATATATATATATATATATAGCATAGTGATGATCCATGTATACTGTCTTAATATGTATAGGAAAGAATATTAAAACGTTTTCAGTTTAAAAATGTGTTTTTTTGACAGTATTTGTCAAAAAAACACATTTTTAAACTCAAAACGTTTTAATATTCTTTCCTATATATATATATATATATATATATATATATAGGAGAGTTTTGTAATTTACTTGAAGCATTGTGGATATAAGGTGTATGAGAAGTATCATAATGCGCTTGGTATAATAAAAAAAAAGGTAAAGAAGGTGTTGGGTATTACCTATTTATTATTAATATTTCGAGAACAGAATCTCATCTTCAGAATAAGAGAGCTTGGTTTCATATTGTCTACTGTTAAACCCATACACCATATATATATATATATATATATATATATATATATATAAAATAAAAATCTGTGCCAAAGTAGAAAAAATGATGCACTTCATCCTTTAGGCTTTCATAGGACTAAAATGATGTTTATGTTGTCATTACACATGTGCATGAAGGAGAGGAGACACTGAAATTTTAACTTTACATTTATTTTTTCAGTCATCATTTTTCTGTACAATCTGTCTCCATAATATATATATATATATATATATATATATATATATATGAATGAGAGAGAAAATGTGAATTAAGAAATCGAATGGGCCTCTTGGGATGTTTAATGTTTTTACAAATAAGCTGAAAGTAGAAAAAGAAAAAAAAGAAAAATTTTTTTCTATTTACGAAAATGTGATTGAACATTTTTGAAAAGTTATTTTTTCCCTCTTACTTTTAATGAGAAGAAGAGAGAAAAAGAATAGAGGAAAGAGAGAGAGAGAAAGAGAAAAAAAGAATATTGATAAGAACAAATAAATAAATGCTAAAAAAACATTAAAAGAATCATGAAAATTACTCAATTAATTCTAGATATCGGTCAGTCAGTCAGTTAAGTGCCATACATGATACACGCTTGGGCGATCATGTCTTGAAAGAGACATTACTGACTGGGCAGAAGATTATCCCGCAGTAGGTTGCCATTGCTTTCTGCGGTAGACTGGTTGCCAGCCAAGGCTATAGAACCCAATCTGTCCTGTTATTTAACCCATAACTGGAAGGAATAGATGGATTAATATCTTTCCCAAGGGTATTTGCACGTAAGTGAATGCAATAAATTCAGCTGGAATTTGAACTCAGCTCCCTGATTTCTCGTTCCGAGCTGATATCCACTGCGCCACAACGCACATCCTCATATTGGTATGTTTTCAATATTAGTTCCTGTTCTATGTGGACACACACCTTCTGTATTTGTGTGTCTTTATAGATATATTTGTCTACAGCTATATCATGTTGAATACACCGGTTCTTGTCTGATCACCGAAGTTAAGCCACATCGAGCCTGGTCAGTACTTAGATGGGTGACTGTTTGGGAATACCAGGTGCTGTAAACGTAAGGGCCAAGAATGGTGCACCGGCCCTCCAGATTTGGAGGTTGGGTGCAGAGCTAACAACACTGCCCCATAAAAACAGTTTGTAATGAAAACAGTAACAAAAACTTACTGCCCTACACACCATTGGGTGTAAAAGACCAAGATATATATATATATATATATATATATATATATATATATATATATATATATACTTTCCGGAAGCAACTATTATCAGCATAATGATGAGCGAAGTTCAACTTCTAACAATGTTTATTTTGTTTCTTTCATACTAAAGTCCCTAGAAAAGGCATGAACCTATCTTTCCCCAGCTATAATTAATAAAAGCATATAGGTTTGCTTGTTGCCCAGTTTACACTCTTTCCCGGTGATTTAAACATGAGGAGAAAATTATTCTTTGTTTTCCTGTTTACCAGTCACCACTTCTAAATTTAATTTCTCATATTTCACTTGAGTCTTAGTGGCATTATCACCTTACTTCAGGTGAAATGATTAAAAATCTAAACTTATTTATAAATGGAACTTTGTCTGTGTGTGTGAGTGTCCGCTACCTTTAGACTCTGGAACGGCTGAACAGATTTTCTTGAAAATTTACACAGTTCTACTATAAGCGTCTGCGAGTGTTCTTAGCTAGGTTTTGTGTCGAGGTACCCCCAATAAATACCAAAAATCAATAATCTAAAAAATTGGGTTATAGAAGGAGTGATTCGATTTTAATCAAATTTGATACACTCATAGACAAAGACATAAGAAACGATATTCAAAAGTTTCAAGGTTGCAGTTCTATCCTTGGATGACTTATTTGATTCGGATATTGGAAATCGATACCCCGATATCCTACCGAGTCTGATCAAAATCAGTTTTTCAGCCCTTTTATTTTAGTTCTTGCTTCAGGTTTGGCTCTAAGTAGGTATAATTGTAGTTCTTAGTCTCAGCCATGATACCATTTACTCAGAGGACTTATTTAGCCTTCAAAATTCAGTTTACGACAAAAAAAACTAATTTGATATCGATACCAGGAAATCAAAATTTGACTTACATCCATTCATTTTTCTTTCAGTCTACATTTTTGCTTTAACTGGAAACAACTATTGCTTTTTAGTCTTTCGTGCCAATGTCCAAAGAGTCTGAGTTCCAGGACCATGGATTAGTTTTAAAGCTTTCATTACACCCGAGCAACGCCGGGCTATTCTGCTAGTAATATATAACTGAAATATCGAGAAATCCAAAAAAAAAATTCTTAATTCAAACTAATGTAAATAATAGGGCAGACTGGACTATTTCGGCTTGATAAGGCAACTATCTTAGGAGAAGGGAAACTGAATTAAAACACTTGGAAATAATAGTGTAAAATGAGTTCTTTAAGCTTGATAGGGCAACTAGTGTATGAGAAGGAAAATTCTGAATTCAAAACTCCAAAATTTCTTTAGTTTGATTGGGAAACCACATGAAAAGACTGATTCATAGTTTGTTTTACCAGGATATCAACCCCTGTGGGTCACATGAGAAGGAAAACCGAGTTCTTTATCTTTGATAGGGTAATCAGTCTAGGAGAAGAAAAAGGCTGAATTTAGAACCAACCTAAAGAGATAACCTGCACTATATAAATACACTGTTGCCACAGCTGCAGTACTTATGGTGATTCTAAGGATTACAGGACTTTTGATCAGAGAGATACAAAAATGCGTTATATATTCGTTCAAAATGTTTATGCATTTATAGGAAACAAAGAGTAAAATTAAATGTAAAGTGATTTGTAGGTATGGCGGTGCATCTAAGTAAGAGATTGAATATACATATAAGTTCATGCCTGTAATTATGTGTACATGTGTAATTCTTGTTTGAGATATTTATGTGTATATTAGAGTCTAAATCGTTTGTATGTGTGTATAACACGACCCCTGGCTGATTCCAGCCAACCTTTCTGAGCTTCGGTAAATTTCGCCCATGTTATGTTGTTGATCTCGGATGAACCAAAGAAGGATTGTTTGTTGTCACTTGAGGCTGGACCAGACACATGAAGGATTTGTATATAATGAAAACCAGATTTAAGACTGCAATAACATGGTGTTGATTTACCTACGGTCACATATCGTCAAAACCCATTTGCCAATATTTTGACTAAACATATATAACTAGCTTTGATTAATTCGTATATTTCTAACAAAAGCAATTCTGCACTCGTGAATCCAAATCTGTATTTTCCACTTTTTTTATCACTTTCGCTACTTTTCTTGACAAAAATAATTATACTCTCCAACTTTTAGAGAATTCTCTTCTTATCTTGAAAATCAACTAAAATTAATACCAGCCATCTGAAAATAGGGTTACATGTGTGTGTGTGTGTGTGTGTGTTTATATATATATATATATAGAGAGAGAGAGAGGAAGAGAGAGAGATAAGTGTGTTGAGCAGATAATGGTGAGAAAGGAAGACATTTAGAAAGGCATGAAAAAAATGTCATTTTAAACATGGAAAAAAAAAACAGCTTATTTTTGAAACCCAGTAACCAACAATGATGTGTACAGAGAGAGAAGAGGAAAAGACACACACAACCCCACCCCTTATTATTTCACACACACACACACGTTACGGAAATTAACGAAGATGAACGAAACTTTTTTTTTTTTTGCTGGTTATAAACAACCGACAATTTGAAATGATTTGTTTGAACATTATTTTTGATCGATACCCGTATTTAAGTAGATATTCTGTTTATAATCCAACAGTATTGCATATTTATTTCTACCAGCCTGATTATTTACGATAAATTTTAGAAATAAATATATAATACTGCTATAGAACCCAATCTGTCCTGTTATTTGACTCATAGCTAGAGGGGAAGAAATGTATTATATTATTAAGTAGTAATTGGTGGGGGATCAGTTTTTTTACTTCATAACAATAGAAAACCGATCCCCCACTTTGTCTAGTAGATTTAATCATGTCTCCAACTATTATATTCAGCCAGTTAAATGTCATACGCAACACATGCTTTGGCTATCATGTCTCTTTCAAAATTTTTCTGCAGTAGGTTGCCATTTTTTTCTGCTAACCTGTCCTATTTAACATGGACGTAAAACAGATGGATTCATGCCTTTCCCAAAATCACAACTGATTTTACCATTTTTTTTTTTATTCAGAATGTTCACGTAACGGGGCTTTTTTATGAATGTGCAATATTCAAAATTATGAGTTATACAACTGCGGATGAAAACATTATAACTTCTAATTTTGAATATAGCATATTCATTAAAAATCCTCGTTACATGAGAGTTCTTTAAAAAATATATATATATGATAAAATCTGTTATTGCAAATCACCTGAAGACACAAGCTGGTAGAAACCTGGGTTGCGTAATAACTCATTTAAAATGAAAAATATTCAAAAGTTCTACATAATTGTATTGAACACTTTTTAATATAACTGTGTACTGGTCTAATTTAACTATGACCAAATACTAAGTAATTTAATATATATATATATATATATATATATATATATATATATATATATAGTTTAATTATTTAGTTCTTGGCCATAATAATTAGACCAGTTTTCATCCATGGTGATAATTTCCTGTCATTTTTATTAAAAAAAAAAATATATAATTTCTTGTAATTTTAAAAATAGTGTGTTCAAAAATTCCCAGCCACATGAGCGTTAAAAAAAAAAACAAAACAAAAAAAAAATCACATCGTTACGACAGCGTTCTTAAAAAAAAAAAAAAAAAAAAAAAAAATAAAATATGGTAAAATCAGTTATTGAAAATTGCCTGAAGACACCACTCATGGTAGAAACCTAGGTCGTGTAATAACTCGTTTACAAATGGAAAATATATGTTGAGGACCAACTGTTGTACCATTTGGGTCTGACAAGCCACGATAATAACATCAGGACACGGTGAAATATGTATTACCCATTGTAATAATCTAAAATCTTTTGTAAATTATATTACTCTGTTAAATTAAATAAATGAACTTAACATTGGGTTCTCTTGAGTTCGTCTCTATCGGAATTTACCTGGGTTGTATACACGCTAAAATGTCCGCCTTCTTCTATCGAGCACCCATAGCCCACAGGTAGAATCGCTGACACCAATTCGGTCGGGTTTCAGTTCTGGGTTAAAAGCAATTGGAGTCTAACCATACTGATGAGCTGTGATACAGTGAAACAGATGTCTGCGGATGACTATATATATATATATATATATATATATATTGTGTGAGGGGGTAGTTGAATTTAACTGACAAGGTCTGTTTATGAATTCCCATGTCTCATATGTAGAGAAGGTGAGAGAACAGTGTTAGAGAGAAGATAGAAAGATAAAAAGGGATATCCTTGGGGGGGGTTCATGAGTGGGGAAAAAGGGTGGTGGTAGGAGAGGTGAGTCCTGAAAAAGAACCTAAACATATAGTGGAAAGAGAGAGAAGAGATAAAAATATCTCCAGATAGTAAGAATGGCAGATGTAGGAGAGTGCGTAGAGAGAGTGAAAGAGGAAAAAAAATCTAAGAGAAATAAGAGAGAGAGAAGAAAGGAGAGGAGGGGGAGCAGAAAAGAAAAGACAAGAGTAAAGAAACGAGAAACTGATGAAGAAGGACATTTTATACATATATATATATATATATATATATATATATATATAAATATAAATAAAGTAAATTAAACCTAGTGAGCCAACAAACCTACCAAGGTTTCACCTAAACAGGATCTTCAGGGAACGAGAGCCAAAGTTCCCTGAAGATCCGTTTAGGTGAAACCTTGGTAGGTTTGTTGGCTCACTCGGTTTAATTTACTTATTCTGTTCTGCTTAAATATTGAGCGCTTTTTTGTTATTGATTACTCGAGTTTTTTCTTTGGGCTATGTGCTGGCTTGGTCCAAATCTCTTTGGCTGATGTTCATGTGCTTTGCTCTTTCTTTTTTTACAACCATTTTTTTCTTTCCACGTATATATGCGGAGGGTTTTTCGAAACGAGTATAGTGATAAGTTTGTGTTTACATATATGTAAATATATTGTAATATTTTGTTGTCAAAATGAGAAAGAGAATTGGAAAAATATTTTTGAAGTTTGATTTTAATCAAGTCATTTGTAGACATGAAAAACAAATATTTGAAAAGAAATTCTAAATTAAAAAAGCAAAAAGCAGAGAAAAGTATGGGGTAAGGGTTGGAGTGGTTAAAAATGAAAACGAGGGACTGAGGAAATAAAGAAGGGAAGGATAAATTGGTGAGAATGAAAGGAAGGAAGAGAGAAAGAAGTGAATGGAAAGGACAGAGGGGATAAGGGAGCAAAAGGAAAAGAATGAAGGGGAGAAAGAAGCAAACCAAAAGAAAGAGGGAGAAAAAATTGCCTAAAAAGAAAAGAGGGAGGAAAAATTGCCTAAAAAGAAAAGAGGGAGAAAAAATTGCCTAAAAAGAAAAGAGGGAGAAAAAATTGCCTAAAAAGAAAAGAGGGAGAAAAAATTGCCTAAAAAGAAAAGAGGGAGAAAAAATTGCCTAAAAAGAAAAGAGGGAGAAAAAATTGCCTAAAAAGAAAAGAGGGAGAAAAAATTGCCTAAAAAGAAAAGAGGGAGAAAAAATTGCCTAAAAAGAAAAGAGGGAGAAAAAATTGCCTAAAAAGAAAAGAGGGAGAAAAAATTGCCTAAAAAGGACAGAGGGAGAAAAAATTGCCTAAAAAGGACAGAGGGAGAAAAAATTGCCTAAAAAGGACAGAGGGAGAAAAAATTGCCTAAAAAGGACAGAGGGAGAAAAAATTGCCTAAAAAGGACAGAGGGAGAAAAAATTGCCTAAAAAGGACAGAGGGAGAAAAAATTGCCTAAAAAGGACTGAGGGAGAAAAAATTGCCTAAAAAGAAAAGAGGGAGAAAAAATTGCCTAAAAAGGACAGAGGGAGAAAAAATTGCCTAAAAAGGACAGAGGGAGAAAAAATTGCCTAAAAAGGACAGAGGGAGAAAAAATTGCCTAAAAAGGAAAGAGGGAGAAAAAATTGCCTAAAAAGGAAAGAGGGAGAAAAAATTGCCTAAAAAGGAAAGAGGGAGAAAAAATTGCCTAAAAAGGAAAGAGGGAGGAGAAAGGAGCGAATGAAAGACAAAGGGAGGAGAAAGGAGCGAATGAAAGACAAAGGGAGGAGAAAGGAGCGAATGAAAGACAAAGGGAGGAGAAAGGAGCGAATGAAAGACAAAGGGAGGAGAAAGGAGCGAATGAAAGACAAAGGGAGGAGAAAGGAGCGAATGAAAGACAAAGGGAGGAGAAAGGAGCGAATGAAAGACAAAGGGAGGAGAAAGGAGCGAATGAAAGAGCAAAGGGAGGGAGGAGAAAGGAGCGAATGAAAGACAAAGGGAGGAGAAAGGAGCGAATGAAAGACAAAGGGAGGAGAAAGGAGCGAATGAAAGAGGCAAAGGGAAAAGGGAGAAAGGAAAGGCGAATGAAAGACAAAGGGAGGAGAAAGGAGCGAATGAAAGACAAAGGGAGGAGAAAGGAGCGAATGAAAGACAAAGGGAGGAGAAAGGAGCGAATGAAAGACAAAGGGAGGAGAAAGGAGGAAGCGGGAGGAGAAATGAAAGACAAAGGGAGGAGAAAGGAGCGAATGAAAGACAAAGGGAGGAGAAAGGGGCGAAAATGAAAGACAAAGGGAGGAGAAAGGGGAGCGAATGAAAGACAAAGGGAGGAGAAAGGGGCGAATGAAAGACAAAGGGAGGAGAAAGGGGCGAATGAAAGACAAAGGGAGGAGAAAGGGGAGCGAATGAAAAACAAAGGGAGGAGAAAGAACGCAAATGAAAAACAAAGGGAGGAGAAAGAAGCAAATGAAAAACAAAGGGAGGAGAAAGAAGCAAATGAAAAACAAAGGGAGGAGAAAGAAGCAAATGAAAACCAAATGGAGGAGAAAGAAAGCAAATGAAAACCAAAGGGAGGGAGAGAAAGAAAGAAAAGGCAAATGAAAAACCAAAGGGGAGAGAAAGAAATAGCGAATGAAAAACAAAGGGGGAGAGAAAGATGCGAATGAAAAACAAAGGGGGAGAGAAAGAAGAAAAAGGGGAAGAAAAACGAAGAAAAAGGGAGGAGAAAAGAAAAGGAGGAGAGAAAAGAATGGCAAGGATGGAGAGGAAAAAGAAGTGAAAAGAAAAAAATGAGGGGAAAAAGAAGTGAATTGAAAGAAGAGGAGAAGATTGAAGTGAAAAGAAAGGATGAAGAGGAGAAAGAAGTAAAGGGGAGGTTTGAAGGGGAAATAACAAGTGAAGGGGATGGTGAAGAAGGGAAATAAAAAGTGACGGGGTGGTGGGAAGGGGAAATACGAATTGAAGGGGATGGTGAGGAGAGGAGATAAAAAGTAAAGGGGGATGTTGGAGAGGGGAGAAAAAGTGATGGGAATGGCTGGGTGGAGGGGGGAATGCAGAGGAGGAAGTGAAAAATCAAAGGGAAGTTTGCGAGAAAGAAGGAAATGCAAAGGAAAGACATCGAGAAAAGAAAGAAATATGAATGAGGTAGAGAAAGTTAAACAGTGACAAGAAAAGGAGTGGGGGGAATGAGGGTAGGTAGGGAAAAAACTCGTGGGGTGGGGGAGACGGGTAAGTGAAGAAAAGATCAATCGAAGAATATGGAAATTCAAATGAAAAAGCCAAACCATATCAAGAAAAAAAAAACCAATAAAATCAAAAAAACGGAAGAGAAAAAAAAAAGAAAATTCATATATTTACATTAAAAGAAAAAAAAAATGTATATTTACATTAAAAAAAATCTCCAACACAAATAATTCCAGACAACATACCGACACAGAGAGACAATTGTCTTTTCTTTTTTTTTCAAAGATGGCCGTTATTACTACAGAGATATTTGTATAAAGAGACAAAACACATATAAAAACCTGGTGAAAAATATAATAAATAAAAACCTTAAGAGATAAGATACAGATAAAGAGAAAGGGAACGTGGAACGGAACGTAGAGGCTGCAAGCTATGGACAAGGTAATCATAGTATAACTGCGTAATTACTGCTGACGGTAGTGTTTTTTGGTAAAGGCTACTTGCAATAAACGACAACCACCACCTTCCCCCATTCAGTTTTTGTATTGTTATAAGAGTTGGACGTAGAATTAGTATTGTACTTGTGACAATTTCACCTCTCCTGTCCGCCAGAGACAGGCGGAGAGGGAGGGAAGGAGCAAACAAAAAGTCAGGAAGATTGACAGATGGACTTTTGATAGGAATCATGTTTACACTTTATGCCAAAGTTGGATGTCCGGGGACTATTCCATGTGTGTCCGTGTGTTGGCAATAAATGTATGCTTTTTCAAGTTGGTTACAAAGCGACTGGGCCAGAGCTGGTAATTACTATCATTGGCAATGTCATTTTAAAAATGGAATTGAAGAAAAAAAAAAAATAATTAAATAAATAAAAATCAGCTATCAAAGCAAAAAGTCTATATATATATATATATATATATATATATTGTTTAGGATGCGGTTTCCGGTTTTCTCTTTTCCAATCTTATCACTTTTTTTTTTTCAATTGGAGTAGATAGACTAAACTATCGCCCGGTTCACACTCCACCCACGTCTATTGAACAGGTGAAGAGGCTTATCCCTTGTTTCCTGTTTAGGATGCAGTTTCCGGTTTTCTCTTTTCCAATCTCTTCACTCCCTGCATATCAATGGTGTTACCCCCTTGCTCGGGGTGATATGATTAAAAACAAAACATATATATATATATATATATATATATATATTTTTAATCATGTCATGCCCAGGCAAGGTATTCCACTGCCACTATAGCGCAGGGGGTTTACATAGGGCGATAGATGAGTTAGGATGTACATAGGGGGAGAGTTGGAGAGAATGGATGTGAGTTAGTGTGTTAAAAGAATTATTCATTCCCAATCGCGCAAAAAGAGTTATGTCAGAATTGGTGGTGGTGGGGCTTCTCAAGTAATATGTACTGATAGCAGAGACGTCAATCAGTTAGTTAAGTCCCATACATGATACACACTTGGGCAATCATGTCTCGAAAGAGACAAGATTGCCATGCTCGGGGTGATATGATTAAAAACAAAACATATATATATATATTTCTTCTCATGTGGGGCTTCTCAAGTAATATGTACTGATAGCAGAGACGTCAATCAGTCAGTTAAGTCCCATACATGATACACACTTGGGCAATCATGTCTCGAAAGAGACAAGATTGCCATGCTCGGGGTGATATGATTAAAAACAAAACATATATATATATATTTCTTCTCATGTGGGGCTTCTCAAGTAATATGTACTGATAGCAGAGACGTCAATCAGTCAGTTAAGTCCCATACATGATACACACTTGGGCAATCATATCTCGAAAGAGACAAGATTGCCATTACATTCTGCAGTAGACTGGTTGCCAGCCAAGGCTATAGAAGCAAATCTGTCCTTTCATTTAACCCATAACTGGAGGGAAGAGACACATTAATACCTTTTCCCAAGGGTATTTGTGCGTAAGTGAATGCAAGGAATTCAACTGGAATTTGAACTCGGCTCCCAGATTTTTTGTTCTGAGCTGCTAACCACTGCACCACAACGCACAGATGTGCAGAGTTCAAATTCCAGTCTCATCCATTGGATTTATTTTTGAATTAATGAAAAAGGCATCCTCTTCACTAGCTAGAAGTAAACTGGTTGCTACCAAGAATTTAAGTCTATCCTGCCATTTATTCAATTTACATTTTATTAAATGCCATTACTTTTCAAAACGTAAGTGATCATGGCCCTCCACATAATCCTTTTCTTTATTATCTGTGAATTTCATTGACTCCCTTGAAAACATAGCGGAAGAGTTTCTCCCCCGTTGTTTTTGTCTTCACCATGATGTTCAGTTCTGAGTTGGTCTTCTGCTACACTGGCGGCAACCAATAACTAGAATGTCCAGTGTATCCTCTTGAAAAAAATTTTTTTTTTATCATTTAATCACAGGCAAAGTGTGAAATGAAAAAAGTTACAATCTGAAAGAAACTTTATTGAGAAGACGAGAGAACGGGTTTTAGGGAGACACAAGGTGACAGTTGAAAGTGCATTTAAGTTTTTCATTCACCTTTAAGGAAGTAAGTGATCATGACTCTCTGTAAATTTTGTTGCTTTATTATCTGTGAATTTCTTGGGAAAGATAGTGGAGTGGTTTTCCCATTATTTTGTTACCCTTTTAAAATTTCAATTTTAAGTCTTTAATTTGTCCAAACTTCAAAGAAGAGGTGAACTTATTTCCTAACTGCCATATTTGATTCCAGGAATTTATTTTTTAGAGAGATATGTAAATAGCATTGTTTATTAAACAAAAACCATGCTTATTATTAAGGCATGGGATCACATCACCCTGCACACTGTCATAATCTTTTTCAGAGTTACTGAGAGTGAAAGAAACTGGAGAAACAAAGTTGATTGGAAAGAGTTTCACAGGTGAAATGTGTCAAAGTAGAAAGTCAATGGCTAGCAGCAAAAAAAAAAAAAAAAAAAAAAAAATTGAGTAAAGCTACTCATATTAATTACACTATTTACACAAATGAAAACAGCAAAGGGATTTAAAGGGATTTACTTTCAACACCAAACATGACAAAAATAATCACTTATAAATAGGCATGTGTATATTAGTATGAGTTATATGGAATTGGAATCTGACAAGATTACATAATAAAGTAAAAGAACAAAATAGGAAACGTATCTCAAAATAGGAAACGTATCTCAATCTAACATGTTTCAATTTTATTAAAGCTTCTTCAGAGACAAAGAGAAAAATGAAAAAATAACAAATGAGTTGACTATATGGATCGGAATTCGACAAGATGATAGAATAAAGAAAAAGAACAAAATAGGAAACGTATCTCAATCTAACATGTTTCACTTTTATTAAAGCTTCTTCAGAGACCGAGAGAAAAATGAAAAAATAACAAATGAGTTGACTATATGGATCGGAATTCGACAAGATGATAGAATAAAGAAAAAGAACAAAATAGGAAACGTATCTCAATCTAACATGTTTCACTTTTATTAAAGCTTCTTCAGAGACCGAGAGAAAAATGAAAAAATAACAAATGAGTTGACTATATGGATCGGAATTCGACAAGATGATAGAATAAAGAAAAAGAACAAAATAGGAAATGTATCTCAATCTAACATGTTTCACTTTTATTAAAGCTTCTTCAGAGACCGAGAGAAAAATGAAAAAAATAACAAATGAGTTGAATATATGGATCGGAATTCGACAAGATGATAGAATAAAGAAAAAGAACAAAATAGGAAACGTATCTCAATCTAACATGTTTCACTTTTATTAAAGCTTCTTCAGAGACTGAGAGAAAAATGAAAAAATAACAAATGAGTTGACTATATGGATCGGAATTCGACAAGATGATAGAATAAAGAAAAAGAACAAAATAGGAAATGTATCTCAATCTAACATGTTTCACTTTTATTAAAGCTTCTTCAGAGACAAAGAGAAAAATGAAAAAATAACAAATGAGTTGAATATATGGATCGGAATTCGACAAAATGATAGAATAAAGAAAAAAGAACAAAATAGGAAACGTTTCTCAATCTAATATGTTTCACTTTTATTAAAGCTTCTTCAGAGACCAAATTACTTAGAGAGTTAAGTTCAAGGGAGATAACTCATGGCTACTAGAAGTGGCTTTGCACAAGAAATGAGAATGATATACCCCAGTGATCGTAATAAAGAGATCGGTTCAAAATTCCTAGCATGTGAAGAAAGGCAGAGTGTACAACGGTTTAAAAGTCGTAAACATGGCAACAAAGATGATAAAGCACTTGTTTAATGGTAATGATAATATTAACCATTTCCCTACGAGGAAACATTTGGCATTCATTGACTGAGCAGCCAGTGAGGCTTTCAGTTGAAATTAATAAAAATCTTTCATTCAAAACATTTTCTTTAGGAAAACAGGTTTCTCAAATTTAGTAAACAGTTATCACTTTTTCCAGTATTGATTCTATTTGAAATGGTGTGGAATGTTAACATCTTGATCATGTCATTATTTTTTTCTTTCAAGTCGTAAACCTTAAGTTATCTCATAAAAAATGGGGGGGGGGGAGAGAGAGAGAGAGAGAGAGAGAAACATTTTTCTTGAAAATATGATAAAATGTTATTATCAATGAAAATACAACAAAACATTCTAAAATATTAAATGCTTAAACAATAAGACGAAATGGTTATTAAAATTTTGTAAGACACTCTAAATTAGCGATTCCCAAACTGGGGGAAATTTGAAGCTACCAGGTGGGGGGAATAATTACGCTACCTATTAAATAAAAAAATCTCAGATGGATATTCTCATGTCAGAGATAGAGAGAGAGAGCTACAGATAGAGAGAGAGAGAGAGAGAGAGCTAGAGAGAGAGAAATAGAAAGAGCTAGAGAGAGAGAGAGCTAGAGAGAGATATATATAGAGAGAGATAGAGAGAGAGCTAGAGAGAGAGATAGAGAGAGCTAGAGATAGAGAGAGAGAGCTAGAGATAGAGAGAGAGAGCTAGAGAGAGAGAGATAGAGTTATAGAGAGAGTTAGAGAGATAGAGCTAGAGAGAGTTAGAGAGATAGAGCTAGAGAGAGAGAGAGCTAGAGAGAGATAGAGCGAGAGAGATATAGAGAGAGATATATAGAGAGAGATAGAGAGAGAGCTAGAGAGAGAGAGAGAGCTAAAGAGAGAGATAGAGAGAGCTAGAGATAGAGAGAGAGAGAGCTAGAGAGAGAGAGCTAGAGAGAGAGAGAGAGAGAGCTAGAGAGAGAGCCTGTTGTAGACGGGCAATGCCGTACCCTGCAGTCAGTTCACGTTCAAACATGAGCAACAACGCATTGAAAATCCTCATTCTGTTTTCCGCAACCTACTTTTGTGAATCAGGATTTTCTCCTTTACTCACAATCAAGCCCAAAGCACGAAACCGACTGGAGGTGGAATGTAACATACGTTGCGTGCTTGTCAAAACTAACCCTAATATTGATACACTGGTGCACAAGAAGCAGTATCACCCTTCTCACTAATTCTGAAGTAGAAGAGCAAACAAAAGTTCTTTTATTTGTTACTAACCACTCTCTATGGTTATGCTTAGTTGTTACTAACTGCTCTCTATCCACTTTACTCTGTCACTATAAGTTTATCAATATATTTGTACATTTGGAAAATAAATTAGTAAATAGTCTCTGTGTATTTTAACTGCTCTTTCTCTCATACACATGAAGCGGGAAATCTGAATGGTTGAACTGGGTGTAGGGGGAAATGATATAAAAATGTTTGGGAAGCACTAACTGCTCTCTATCCACTTTACTCTGTAGCTATAAGTGTCAAAGCAGTAGGTGTCAAAGTAGAAAGTCAATGGCTAACAGCAAAAAAAAAAAAAAAAAAATTGAGTAAAGCTACTCATATTAATTACACTATTTACACAAATGACAACAAATATCAGTATATTTGTACATTTGAATTATAAATTAGTAAATAGTCTTAGTGTGTTTTAACTGCTATTTCTCTCATACACATAAAGGGGGAAATGACGGAAAAAACCGTTTGGGAACCACTGCTCTAAATGGTAATATTAACCATTTCCCTATTTCCCTATATCGTTTGTTGATTAAGCAGTCAGGACTGCATTTTGGTTGGAATTTATAAAATCTTTCCCTGAAAAAAGTTTTCCAGGAAAACAGGTTTTAAGTCCAGTATCAGTGTTTCGAGTATTGTTGGGAGGTTTCCTTCCTAGCCTTCTATTTGTAGTTGCGTAGAATGTTAACATCTTAATTATGTCATTATTTTTCTCTTACGGTTACATGTACTATCCATTTTAATTGTTGCTACTCTTGATATTCAAGGGAGTTGGTTTCTTTTATTTGGTACAGTTCTTTGATTGTGATTCTGTAGGACCAAAAATTATCAGGTAAAAGCATAGTATAGGGAGCTAAGTATGTGATCACACACACTGGTACGTTATAGCTTTGTGGTAACTTAAAGGGAGACTTGTATGACTTATTAGGTAAAAGCAATGCAATTTTGGGGTAAATTGTTCGAACACATGTCTCATGGCTAGAAAGCAAGTATCCTAATGATTATTATAAAGAAAAAGAAATGTATGTATAAAGAAGTGCATGAAAAAATATGTATAAATAAATGTATGAAAAGAAAAAAATGTGTAAAGAAATGAACAAAAAATAAATGTATAAAGAAATGTATGAAAAGAAATAAAGAAATGTATAAAAAAGAAGAAATGTGTAATGAAATGTATGCAAAGAAGAAATGTATAAAAAATATAAAAAGAATAATATGAAAGGAAATGTATGAAAATGAATAAAAAATGTATAAATAAATATATAATGAAATGTATGAAAAGAAGAAATGTTTAAAGAAATATAAAAAAGAATTGTGTGCAAAGAAATGTATAAAGAAATGTATGGAAAGCAATAAAGAAATGTATGGAAAGCAATAAAGAAATGTATGGAAAGCAATAAAGAAATGTATGGAAAGCAATAAAGAAATGTATGGAAAAGAATAAAGAAATGTATGGAAAGCAATAAAGAAATGTATGGAAAGCAATAAAGAAATGTATGGAAAGCAATAAAGAAATGCATGGAAAGCAATAAAGAAATGTATGGAAAGCAATAAAGAAATGTATGTAAAGCAATAAAGAAATGTATGGAAAGCAATAAAGAAATGTATGGAAAGCAATAAAGAAATGTATGGAAAGCAATAAAGAAATGTATGGAAAGCAATAAAGAAATGTATGGAAAGAAATAAAAAAATGTATAAAAAAGAAAAAATGTATAAAAAAGAAAAAATGTATAATGAAATGTATGTAAAGAAGAAATGTATAAAAAATATAAAAAGAATAATATGAAAGGAAATGTATGAAAATGAATAAAAAATGTATAAATAAAGAAATGTATAACAAAATATATATAAAGAAATGTATGAAAAGAAATGTCTAAAGAAATATAAAAAGAAGAATAGTGCGAAAAGAAATATATAAAGAAATGTATGAAAAGAAATAAAGAAATGTATAAAAAAAGAAAAATGTATGAAAAATGTATAAAGAATTATGAAAATAGTATAAGAATAAATAAGGAAAAGTATAAAAAAGAAAAAAATGTATAATGAAATGTATAAAGAAATGTATAAACAAAAATAAAGAAATGTATAAAGAATTATGAAAATACTATAAGAATAAATAAGGAAAAGTATAAAAAAGAAAAAATGTATAATGAAATGTATAAAGAAATGTATGAACAAAAATAAAGAAATGTATAAAGAATTATGAAAATAGTATAAGAATAAATAAGGAAAAGTATAAAAAAGAAAAAAATGTATAATGAAATGTATAAAGAAATGTATGAACAAAAATAAAGAAATGTATAAAGAATTATGAAAATAGTATAAGAATAAATAAGGAAATGTATAAAAAAGAAAAAATGTATAATGAAATGTATAAAGAAATGTATGAACAAAAATAAAGAAATGTATAAAGAATTATGAAAATAGTATAAGAATAAATAAGGAAATGTATAAAAAACAAAAAATGTATAATGAAATGTATAAAGAAATGTATGAACAAAAATAAAGAAATGTATAAAGAATTATGAAAATACTATAAGAATAAATAAGGAAATGTATAAAAAACAAAAAATGTATAATGAAATGTATAAAGAAATGTATGAACAAAAATAAAGAAATGTATAAAGAATTATGAAAATAGTATAAGAATAAATAAGGAAATGTATAAAAAACAAAAAATGTATAATGAAATGTATAAAGAAATGTATGAACAAAAATAAAGAAATGTATAAAGAATTATGAAAATACTATAAGAATAAATAATGAAATGTATAAAGAAATGTATGAACAAAAATAAAGAAATGTATAAAGAATTATGAAAATAGTATAAGAATAAATAAGGAAATATATAAAAAAAAATGTATAATGAAATGTATAAAGAAATGTATGAACAAAAATAAAGAAATGTATAAAGAATTATGAAAATAGTATAAGAATAAATAAGGAAATGTATAAAAAACAAAAAATGTATAATGAAATGTATAAAGAAATGTATGAACAAAAATAAAGAAATGTATAAAGAATTATGAAAATACTATAAGAATAAATAATGAAATGTATAAAGAAATGTATGAACAAAAATAAAGAAATGTATAAAGAATTATGAAAATAGTATAAGAATAAATAAGGAAATATATAAAAAAAAATGTATAATGAAATGTATAAAGAAATGTATGAACAAAAATAAAGAAATGTATAAAGAATTATGAAAATAGTATAAGAATAAATAAGGAAATGTATAAAAAACAAAAAATATATAATGAAATGTATAAAGAAATGTATGAACAAAAATAAAGAAATGTATAAAAAATGCATAAAAATGTATAAAGAACAACATTAACAACAACAACTACTATTACTTTTATTAAAGTAAAACAAAAACCATTTGTGGAACCAACAAACAACTTGCTAAAAGACAGATATCCTTAAAGAAGGTAAAATCACAAACAAGAACAACAAGAGAAAAAACCTAAAGGCTAATCTCTACTGACTTAGTAAAGTGCTCAATGCCTAGATTAACTAGACAGAGCATAAATACCTGACAAAGTTAATTCCTAGTCATAACCCGAGTTTCACACTACACAAGATCTTCAGACAACTTGAATGCAAATATATATATATATATGCTTGTTAGATGACCTCTTAATCTAAAATCTAGGAAGATTAATTCTCATTGAAAATGAAGCACAAAGTATACTTCTAAAATCTTCTTTTATTGTTTTTTCTCCTCACTAAAGCCTTTTCATTTTCTTTTACTTTCAGTAACTTCTTGCATCTTAGTGGCTTTATCACCTTACTTGAGATGAAATCTTAAAACAAATTAAAAAAACAGACAATGCCTTAATTTTTTAATTTAATTAAACATATTTGTGTATGTGTATATATATCTATATATATAAAAGGAAATCTGTGAGTCTCTGTGTGATTGTTCCCTATGCGCACCTACATTTTTTAAGCTACACCATTCAAACTTTCTCATATCTACAGGGAAGCCAGGTCGACACATACTTTTTGAGTTTAAGTTCAGCAATTTTCCCTTTTGCACTTTTTGGCCAATGGAGCCAATTGCTTACATTTGCTCCGTAAAACATCTGAGATCTAAGATGGTTGCTAGATTACGTCACAGAAATCAAATCACACATGTCAAACACAACTAAAATATTTTTTATTTAAAAAAAAAAAAAAAAGAGCCTTTATAATTAATTTTAATTCCGATGTTTTAAAAATTCAATTGGTCAACAAAATAATAAGAAATATTTTTCCCCGTAATTTTGAAACAAAAACAAACACAATGTTGATTACAATGTCACACAAAACATCAAATCATGTTTACGAGAAACAAAAGAAAGTAGATTTTTTTCTTCTATTACTAAAATGATCTGAGTTGTACGGGCAATGCCGGGCTATGATGTTAGTATATATATATATATATATAAATTGGAAGTAAGAGAAGTAAGATGAACAAACTGAGACTTTAAAAAAATCATGACGAGAAGCCGTTTTGCTTGGACAATGGCAGGTTATCCTGCAGGAAGAAATAAATAGCATCAGTGGCAAATGAGTCTTTGACAAGAAGCAAGACGCTAACCAAAGACGATTGTCTCATCTGTTTAGCAGGCACTTGTCATTTAGACGTAGCCTTTAAGTCAAGGTTAACAGGTGGGGTCTGCAAAGGGCAGGTTTATATGGTCGATAAAATTTATCTCAGCTCTCATGTAGAACAGAGGATTTATCGGCAAGAGGGAAAGAAGCGAAAGAAAGATTAAATCCGACAATAATTGCACATTTCTTTATCACACACACACACACATATATATATATCAACACTTACACACACACACATATATATATATCAACACTTACACACACGTGCACATATATATATATCAACACTTACACACACGTGCACATATATATATCAACACTTACACACACGTGCACACATATATATATATCAACAACACACACACGTGCGCATATATATATATCAACACTTACACACACGTGCACATATATATATATATCAACACTTACACACACGTGCACATATATATATATCAACACTTACACACACGTGCACATATATATATATCAACACTTACACACACGTGCACATATATATATATCAACACTTACACACACGTGCACATATATATATCAACACTTACACACACGTGCACATATATATCAATACTTACACATAAATGTTGACTTAACATATCAGGTATGCATTTATGTATACGACATTGTTGCAATAGAGATCTTTTTCTTTGCGGTATGCAAACAGGAGAGAGAGAGAGAGATCCATGACCCATGAGATTTCTAGCAGCCCTCATCAAAGCCTATAAGAAATACTTTCGTGACAAATGTAAAACATATGAAGTACTTATGTCAAAAGCTAACATCTTCCGGGCAAGTACAGAGCACAGAGCAGGCAAAGTCAATGGTGTGCTCGTGCTGTCAAAGGTATAGTCCAGTATGGATTAGTAGAACTCCAGGGTTCAGCATGTTAACGATATACTCGAGAGTGAATAGCTGTGGGGGTGGTGGGAATGAAGAATGATGGGGGTGGTGTAAACAAAGACAAGAAAATGGAGAAACGTGAAAGAGCAGGTGAGAAGACCTCAGCAAAAAGGAATCTCACATTAGTCAAGTGATTTCTCATCGATACTACAGAGAAGGAAATGGCAGTTGATGGGGATTTTAGAAGCGCAGGAATGTCAGGTTATATCACAAGTCCTGTAGCCCATTATGGTCTAAGGGGCATAACAGATACTTCAATGGTGTATCTAGAGCAATATAACCTGACGGTTCCCATTTTTTTAGGCTAGTTTTGTGCAGAGTTATCATCCACCTAGAACTGCTGACCCCACAAGATCCGGCGGGGGGGGGGGATACCAGGTCGTGGGTCACTATTTTTTTTTTTACAGTGAGGTTTACTTTGTACAAATGGCAGTAGATGGAGATTTTAGAAGCACAGGAATGTCAGGTTATATCACAAGTCCTGTAGCCCATTATGGTCTAAGGGGCATAACAGATACTTAAATGGTGTATCTAGGGCAATGCCAATATAACCTGATGGTTCCCTTTTTTTTAGGCTAGTTTTGTGCAGAGTTATCATCCACCTAGACTTGTTGACTCCACAAGATCCGGCGCGGGGGGGGGGGGGGGCTACCAGGTATATATATATATATATATATATATATATATATATATATATATATTTATAACTATTCTGGTTTTCAAGGCATTGAATATAACCAACAAGCTTTCCTTCCACTGAGCTGTCAAAGCTTGATCAGAGGAGAGATCAGCCATGATTCATACTTTTCCTAAAGTTATGAGTGTGTGAGTGAACATGTAACAATCTTGGTTGGAATTTGAACTTGGATTGTTGGTTTCTCTTTCCGAATCATTAACTACTGCCCGTTCATACAGGAATATAGAAGGAAAAATTATAACATTTATATCCATACGTGTCAATACTTACCAAATAGTTTTTAATTGGTCTATTCAGAAAGACGGACTTGATGCAAGTTGGTTTTTGTTGATTGACTTGTTTTCTATGGCTTACCAACGTTTATAATATTTCTAGATTGTAAATTTTATTTTTGTTTTGAGAGGGAAGAGATATTTTAATAATACAAATCATTAATATAAAGCTAGGAGGGAAGTGGTGGATTCATACCCAATTAGAATTTGATAAACAAACAAAAAATTATGCGGATATAAAATAGAGATATCAATTCTATATTAGAAAGATCATCTATTAACCACTTGACTCTACTTCTTTCACCACCTGTATATCCTTTCCTTTCTCTCCACCTCTGCAACTGTCATCACACCTGTACTCTCATTCTTCTCTTGCTCCTTTCTAACTGGTTCAGGCTTACGGCCTATCACGTTGAATACACCGGTTCTCGCTCGATCACTGAAGTTAAGCAACGTTGAGCCTGGTCAGTACTTAGATGGGTGACCACTTGGGAATACCAGGTGCTGTAAGCGTATAGTAACGGATGTGCATTGTGGTGCAGTGGATATCGGCTCGGAAAGAGAAATCGGTGAGCCGAGTTTGAATTCCAGTTGAATACACTGTATTCACTTAAGCACTGGTACCCTTGGGAAAGGTATTAATCTCTCCATTCCCTCCAGTTATGGGTTAAATAACAAGGGTAGGACTTGGGGACCCTGCTCTTAAAAACAAAATCCCAATGAATCGTGAAAAAGAAAAATGTTGTAAAAATAAAATAACCTTACCCAAAAATCATTGATTATGACCTTAAATGATCCGATAAGGATTGATAGGTCGTTAAGCCTCAAAAACAAACTAACTGGTTCGTCTTCCGCTTCACTCTCTTCTACTTAATCTTTTTACTCTTATGTAGCCCCCTGCACATCAGTGGTATTACCGCCTTGCTCGGGGTGATATGATTAAAAAAAAGAATCAATATACAAACTGATTACTCACTTTGTGGCCATAATTTTTTTAAACATTTATATTCCAGAAACTGTAAATAAATGAGCATGAGTGTAGCTAATCAGTATTTAATTAATTAGTTTTATACAGCTTATATACCCTTTTCAGGTTATTTAAAGCCAGGAAATATTTTTATATTCTAAGAATTCTGCTTAGGAATACTAAGTGCTGTTAGTTTTGATGTGTGATTGGTAAAATAGATAATGACGTGGAATCGTTAATCAAAGAGCCAAGCATCAATTTCAGTTGTGTTCATTATAATCACTTATGTGCTGAGAAAAGGTATGAATCCATCTCTTCTCCCCCCGCTATGGGTTAATTAGTAAAACTTGTATCAATAAAGATCATTATCTAAAAAAAAAAAAAATTCAGGCTTTAAATAACCTGCTAAAGGTTGAAAACAACAAAGTCAAATCAATCTGTATTTCTGCCTAATTTTCCCTTTCTATTTGGTAACAGGAAGTTACTTTTATGATTCTTCCTGTAGTTAACTGAATGTATTCTCTAATAAATAGGCAAATAATTTAGATTTTAAATTTGATCATCTTGCAATCAGAGAAATGACATGCTCCAAACCAGTATCAGACATGGTGGCTCAAATAATGATTTCTCGATTTAAATTGAATATATTTTCTAATGAATTTAGTATTTTAAATAAACATCTAATTTAAGTTTGAAATTTGATCATTTTACCATCAGTGAAGTGAGATGTACCAAATGAGTATCAGAAATGCCGGTTCAAATAAATGACTTCTCTATTTAAACTGAATATATTTTCTAATAAATGTACTATTTTAAATGAGCAAACAATTTAGGTTTGAAAATTGATCATCGTGTCATCAGTGAAGTGAGATGTACCAAATGAGTATCAGAAATGCCGGTTCAAATAAATGACTTCTCTATTTAAATTTAATATATTTTCTCATAAATGTAATATTTTAAATGAGCAACCAATTTAGATTTGAAATTTGATCATTTTACCATCAGTGAAGTCAGATGTACCAAATGAGTATCAGAAATGGCGGTTCAAATAAATGACTTCTCTATTTAAATTTAATATATTTTCTCATAAATGTAATATTTTAAATGAGCAACCAATTTAGATTTGAAATTTGATCATTTTACCATCAGTGAAGTCAGATGTACCAAACGAGTATCAGAAATGGCGGTTCAAATAAATGACTTCTCTATTTAAATTTAATAAATTTTCTCACAAATGTAATATTTTAAATGAGCAACCAATTTAGATTTGAAATTTGATCATTTTACCATCAGTGAAGTGAGATGTACCAAATGAGTATCAGAAATGGCGGTTCAAATAAATGACTTCTCTATTTAAATTTAATATATTTTCTCATAAATGTAATATTTTAAATGAGCAACCAATTTAGATTTGAAATTTGATCATTTTACCATCAGTGAAGTCAGATGTACCAAATGAGTATCAGAAATGCCGGTTCAAATAAATGACTTCTCTATTTAAATTTAATATATTTTCTCATAAATGTAATATTTTAAATGAGCAACCAATTTAGATTTGAAATTTGATCATTTTACCATCAGTGAAGTCAGATGTACCAAATGAGTATCAGAAATGCCAGTTCAAATAAATGACTTCTCTATTTAAACTGAATATATTTTCTAATAAATATAGGATTTTAAACGGACAATTAATTTAGATTTGAAATTTGATCATCTTGCCATCAGTGAAGTGATATGTACCATATTACTATCAGAAATGCCGGTTCAAATAAATGACTTTTCTATTTAAACTGGATATATTTTCTAATAATTGTAGTATTTTAAATGAATAATTTAGATTTAAAATAAAGTAAATAAAAAATTACAATATATTTATTAATTCCACACACACATATATATATATATATATATATATATAGAGAGAGAGAGAGAGAGAGAGAGAGAGAGAAACAAGATTTTTTTTTTTCTTTTTACACACCCCAAAATATTTTGAAATGAAATTGGCCAAAAGTATAGCAGAAGATATTTCTGGGGAGAGGGCTGGCGTTGAACACAAGGCAGATGTGTTGATAGAGAAAAGTAATAATATCAAGTGACCAGAAATGAACTTCATCTGACAGATTGGGTGGTGTAGAATTGATCTGAGGGTCAGCTCTTTCCAGTGCCCCCTCTTTAAGGGCACCTGTATTAGGTAACATATCGAAATGAAAATTGAGTAATGAGCCTCACTGCAGTCAGGCCTCAAGAGGAAAATATACTTTCATATAAATTCAATAAAAGTAAAGGATATCTATTGTTTGCCGACACATTACTACCACCCTCACTATTATTATTAGTATTACTGGAACTCCAAGAAAGGAACTATATTGATTAGCAATGATAATGTTATCCAAGTTCTCGGATATGTACACACACAAGCCCACACACAGGTTTATATACAGTCACGGCATTTTACATAGCGATATTGCATGCATAACGTTTAAACAATATGCACACACAGGTATTATATACATGGAACAATATATTATGCACACCTATTTTAGGCATATGGCACATTGAAACATTGGTTCCTCTATGATCACTTGTTAAGAAACGTTGAGCCTGGACAGTACCTAAATGGGTGACAACATGTGAACACCAGGTACTGTAATCAATAGAGTGAATTAAAAAAGAAAATTTATACATAAAGGGCTACACAAGCAGCTTGTATTAAAATCATCTCCAATGAATTTCTATAAATGCTTTTAGTATTTGCTATGTCACTATATATATAATCCTTAGAGGGAATGAAAGAAATCTTACTTCGTATATCAAGGGTTACATAAAGAGCTTGTATTAAAATCATCTCCAATGATTTTCTATAAATGCTTTTAGTATTTGCTATGTCACTAAAGAGCTTGTATTTAAATAATCTCCAATGAATTTCTATAAATGCTTTTAGTATTTGCTATGTCACTATATATGTAATCATTAGAGGGAATGAAAGAAATCCTACGTCATATATCAAGGGTTACATGAAGAGCTTGTATTAAAATCATCTCCAATGAATTTCTATAAATGCTTTTAGTATTTGCTATGTCACTAAAGAGCTTGTATTTAAATAATCTCCAATGAATTTCTATAAATGCTTTTAGTATTTGCTATGTCACTATATATGTAATCCTTAGAGGGAATGAAAGAAATCCTACGTCGTATATCAAGGGTTACATGAAGAGCTTGTATTAAAATCATCTCCAATGAATTTCTATAAATGCTTTTAGTATTTGCTATGTCACTATATATGTAATCATTAGAGGGAATGAAAGAAATCCTACGTCATATATCAAGGGTTACATGAAGAGCTTGTATTAAAATCATCTCCAATGAATTTCTATAAATGCTTTTAGTATTTGCTATGTCACTAAAGAGCTTGTATTTAAATAATCTCCAATGAATTTCTATAAATGCTTTTAGTATTTGCTATGTCACTATATATGTAATCCTTAGAGGGAATGAAAGAAATCCTACCTCGTATATCAAAGGTTACATAAAGAGCTTGTATTAAAATCATCTCCAATGAATTTCTATATATGCTTTTAGTACTATATGTGACATATTTTCCCCACAAGTTATGGGTTAATTAGTAAAAAATGCATCATTAAATCATTATTATCTTCCCCACTATCATAAAAATTCTTACAATCTAAAAATATTTTCTGTCTTGAAATAACCCATATAATGTTGAAAAGTCATAAAAAAATCAATCAATAAAAAAACAATATATATTTTTTATGAAAGGGTAAGGACAAAATATAGAAACTTTTATAAATTTAGCATGTTTAACTTTCTTTATTCTATTTATTTAACTTTCATCAGATAAGAAAATTCCATTATTTGAGTTTGCTCTTCAGTGGTTCACTAGACGTCATGCATATTTGTATTAAGTAGCCTTCATGTGCATCATAAACTCCAGTCCGTCTCTCTCATATATATATATATATATATATATATATATATATATATATATATATACACACACACACACACATTTATAAACACATTCACAAATATATATATACACACACACATGTAAACGCACACACATATGTAGAAATATGTAAACGCACACACATGTAGAAATATGTACACGCACACATATATGTAGAAATGTGTACGCGCACACACATATGTAGAAATGTGTACGCGCACACACATATGTAGAAATGTGTACGCGCACACACATATGTAGAAATATGTACACGCACACACATATGTAGAAATATGTACACGCACACATATATGTAGAAATATGTACACACACATGTAGAAATATGTACACGCACATGTAGAAATATGTACACGCACATGTAGAAATATGTACACGCACACATATGTAGAAATATGTAGACGCACACATATGTAGAAATATGTAGACGCACACATATGTAGAAATATGTAGACGCACACATATGTAGAAATATGTAGACGCACATATATATATATATATATATATATATACAAGTAAATATACACACACATTTATTTTGTATCGAGCACTATAAAAATGTAAATGCTAGAACAGTGGGTTTTAATCTATTTGTGTTTTCACTTTCTTGTGTGTGTGTGTGCGTGTGTGTGTGTATATATATATATATATATATATAAATAAATAAAGGTTTCTTTATTATATAAATAATTATTTTCTCAAATGTTGGAGATTAAGTTACTGATGAAAGTCTATTGAAAAATATTTTCTGAATGAATTGCTGAACATTTGCAATTATAACTAGTGATAATTAGCAGTGTAGACTCTTTAAAGAAATAGGTTATTATCGCTCTCCACAACTTCCTATTCTTTGTAGCAGCAAGCAATGTTTGACCCCTTAATATAACTATTTTAATCTATTTACACACTTATTACTTACTGTTTTCCCTCTGCCTATCTTGTCTTTATATATCCTATGAGTGTCGAAGTCTCCAAGCTCCCCATCTTCATTATGTGTCCCAGAAATTTGTCTATCCTTTTCTCATTCTAAGTTCAAGTGTGTTTCTTTTCATTTTCCTTAAAACCTTCTCGTGTTCAGTCTAATGTATTCGCAGCATGTTTAATCGAGCAATGGATGGTATCTACTATCTTATTCAATAGGAAGAGACAGATTTGCTAATCGTCCAGTTCACACTCCTCCTCGGTGTGTTGAACAGGAATATAGGTTTATCACATGTTCCTGTTTAAGACTTGGTTTATAATTTCTTCAAAAGTTTTTTTCATTCACTTTCACTCCCAGTAGCCTGTTGTGTCTGAAATGAACTAAAAAAAAATAATCACATCTATGAAACTAAATCTCTTTTTTTAATTAAACATTTTAACTTTAGTTTCTAATTTAATTAAGTATTTAATAAAGATATCCGCTATACTAGATATCTTCCACCCCTGTATTATATGTTGGATTTTAGCGATTGGTTTCATATTTCATTCATCTGATAATTGCATTACCACCTAAAACTGCTCAGACTCTTTGGACGTTGGCTCGAAAGACTAAAAAGCAATAGTTGTTTTCAGTTAAAGCGAAACCGTAGACTGAAAGAAAAATGAATGGATGTAAGTCAAATTTTGATTTCCTGCTATCGATATCAAATAAGTTTTTTTCGTCGTAAACTGAATTTTGAAGGCTAAATAAGTCCTATGAGCAAATGGTATCATGGCTGAGACTAAGAACTACAATGATACCTACTTAGAGCCAAACCCGAAGCAAAAACTAAAATAAAAAGGCTGAAAAAAATAGACATACAGGCAGATAAACAGACACACACACAAACATCTTGCCTTTTATATATATATATATATATATATATATATATATATATATATATGTATGTGATTGATTTTCTGCACTATTGTAAAAGCTGCAACCTTGAAACTTCTGAATATCGTTTCTTATGCTTTGTCTATGAGTGTATCAAATTTGATTAAAATCGGACCACTCCTTCTATAACCTGATTTTTTCAATTTTCGATATTTATCGGGGGTACCTCGACACAAAATGCTTATAGTACAACTGTGTAAATTTTCAAGAAAATGGTTCAGCCGTTTCGGAGTCTATAGGTAACGGACACACACAAAGTTTCATTTATAAATAAGTTTAGATTTAGATTATGATTGTGTTGCACCAAGCAAGGCATTTGATTACCACTGTTGTGCAGGGGGTTACATAGGATGAATGTTATGAGAAAGAGTATAAGGTTATAGGGGGTCTCAGGAAGTGGGTAAGAGAGTAATGAGAATACTGATGAGAGTGGAGTGGACGCAGAAAGGAGCATGAGAGAGAGGATGCAGGTTAGTGATTCCACTTGAGGTCTGTTATGAGAGTTAACCCGAGGAGGAGATAATAATATAACAATATTAAATATTATATGATACTAAATCTATGTTCTGCTCCAATGAACTTAGCTCACGGGTACCATCTCTATATAAATTTACTTGAGCCACAAGATTAGCAACTAAGTCCCACCTTTTTACTGTGAAGCCAATAAATTGTAAACGCAAATTCTACTCCAGCAGCTTCTTTTCTCACACTTCCCATCTGTGGAATTCACTTCTGTTTACTTGCTTCCCCGACACCTATAATCTCCAAGAATTAAAAGAAAATTTTATACTATTATATGTGGGTATAAAGTGGGGGATCAATTCTACATTAAAATCAATGTATAAACGGATCCCTCACTTTATGGCCACATTCATCCTTCTCTTACCTACTTCCTGATATCCTTGTAACCGGTCACTCTTTCTCATAACTTTCCTCCTATATAACCCCCTGCAAAACAGTGGCAGTAAAATGCCTTGCTTGGGGTGATATGATTATAAAAAAAAAATTTCTATACTGTTATAATGTGGATATAAAGTGGGCGATCAATTCTACATTACAATTAATATATAAACTGATCCCTCACTTTATGACCACAGTCAAATTTCTCTTACCCACTCCATGACACCCCATATAACCTGTCACACTTTCTCATAACTTTCCTCCTATGTAACCCCCTGCAAAACAGTGGCAGTAAAATTACTTGCTTGGGGTGATGTGATCATAAAAAAAAATTTCTATACTGTTATATGTGGTTATAAAGTGGGGGATCAATTCTACATTAAAATCAATATATAAACTGAGCCCTCATTTTATGGCCACAGTCAAATTTCTCTTACTCACTTCATGACACAGCATATAAACTCTTTCTCATAACTTTGTTCCTATGTCACCCCCTGCAAAATTGTGGCAGTAAAATGCCTTGCTTTGGGCGATATGATTATGGAAAAAAGAAAAAAATATATTTAAGTTCTGTCGACTTGAGTCCTCAGTTTTTCACATATTTGCTTTTAAGTTATTTCAAGTAAGAGTTTATATTTTACTGCATGGGGTTTTTTCTTTTTCAAAAGTGTTTAGGGATTTATTTTCTATCTGACATTTTCATCAATTCAAACATTTTTTTGGTCCTGGCTATAATGGTAAACTGCATCTGACAGCAAGGTCTTTGATTGGAAGGTTTTGAGGAGCATGGAATCACCTCTTAATTGTTGTTGTTCTCAGGTCTGCCCTGACCCAGAATGGTAGTGTCAAAACACCATGAAATTAAAAAAACAGAATTTTATAGAATTATATACATAATAGAAAAATATGTTTTTAAAAGAAAAACACTAAACCCTAAAACCCTAGAGGATCCTGGGCATGATGGTAAACTGCATCTGGCAGCAAGGCCTCTGATTAGGAGGTTGTGAGGAGCATGAAACCACCTCTTAATTGTTGTTGTTCCCAGGTCCACTCTGACCCGGAGTGGTAGCACCTGCTGGGTCCCAGCGATGGGCAAATAGTTAACTCCCCAAAATGGGGTCAAAACACGATAAAAGTATAAAAACACACTTTTTTAGAAATATATGTGCATTGTGGTACAGTGGATATCGGCTCGGAACGAGAAACCGGGGAGCCGAGTTTGAATTCCAGTTGAATCCATTGTATTCACTTACGCGCAAATACCCTTGGGAAAGGTATTAATCCGTCTCTTCCTTCCAGTTATGGGTTAAATAACAGGACAGATTGGGTTCTATAGCTTTGGTCGGCAACCAGTCTACCGCAGAAAGCAATAGCAACCTACTGCGGGATAATCTTCTGCCCAGTCAGTCGTGTCTCTTTCGAGACATGATCGCCCAAGCGTGTATCACGTATGGCACTTAACTGACTGATATGTAAGAATAGACTTCTATACAAAGATATACATTTTGTGAGTTATATATTACCAATATTACATTTTTGAAGGAAAAAATTTATTACTAGAAATACATTTTTTAATACAAAACTAGAAGACATCTTCAGTTTGATAAAAAAAAAAAAAATTTTTTTTCATCTAAATTTGACTAAATCCACCATCTTACAATAACCAAACATAAAAAGAAATATCTTTAAACCCTACCATTTTGGCATTAAATAACCCACAGAGGTGTTGATATGCCATTAAGCAAAACTCAAACATTATTTTTAGTGGATACCAGTGTTTGAATAGAAGACCTGTTTCTTTTTTAAAAAGTTTTTAGTACGTCTATCGGCCTGTCCTCACAAGAAGATTTAATAAAGAAAATAGGTACCCCAGCAGGTTTCAATCGAACAGGTGGAGATGGTGAATGCAGGTTTGAATTCTGCCAGACAGCCGATTCTCTTAGGTTTTCTCGAGTGCATGCACTGATAAACATGACAGACACTGTTTTAAAAAAAAAAAAAAGATATCTATTCAAACACACATACCCACTAAAAATTTAGTTAACGCATAGGAAATTGTGGAACGCAATAATCACTTTTTTCCTTAAGGAGTCCGCACTGCTAACGATCACTAATTATAACTGGAAATGTTCAACAATTCATTCAGAAAATATTTTTCAAGACTTACATAAGTAACTTAATCTATAACATTTAAGAAAAATATTATATATAAATCTATATATGTGTGTATATATATATATATATATATATATATATATATATATAATATATATAATATTCTTTCCTATATATATATATATATATATATATATATATATATACAGGAAAGAATATTAAAACGTTTTGAGTTTGAAAATGTGTTTTTTTTGACAGAATTTATTTATTTCTACTATTATATTTTATATTTCAGACTGCCCTCGGTCCTTCATCAGAAACAAATGATTTTAAAATTTGAATTAGTAGAATAGTAGAAATAAACAAATGCTGTCAAAAAAACACATTTTTAAACTCAAAACGTTTTAATATTCTTTCCTGTACATATTAAGACAGTATACGTGGATCATCACTATGCTATATATATATATATATATATATATATATATATATATATTTATTTATTTATTTATGTACATAGGTTTAGTGAGACAATTGTAGCACTTTAATTAATTATTATTAATTATTATAATTATTATATTAGGACAGTATATGTGGATCATCACTATGCTATATATATATATATATGTACATAGGTTTAGTGAGACAATTGTAGCACTTTAACTGAAGAGATTTCCCGAGAACACTGTTATGAAGCCCACACTCAACGAGGTTATATATATATATATATATATATATATATATATATAATTATTACGTGACACAGGTTTCTACCAGGAGTGGTGTCTTTCCGGGATTTTCCTATTGAAAATCGCCTGAAGACATCACTTATGGTCGCGTAATAACTCGTTTACATTACAAATGATATATATATATATATATATGTATGTATGTAAATATGGATACGTCCACAAATCCGCTAAAACATGAATATACTATATATATATATATATATATATATATATATATATATATATATGTATATACATATATATATACATATATCTTTTCATTAAGCTTTCAATTATGTGTGTGTGTGTGTGTAAATATGGATACGTCCACAAACACACATATATATATATATATATCTCTGGTTGTAATTTCCAATGTCAACAATTCATTCAGAAAATATTTTTCAATAGACTTAAATCATTAACTTAATCTCTCTATACTTCGTACCTGTTGATGGCTAATGGAATGGTCGAAATTAAAAGGATACACTTTTTTCCTTAATTCAGCTATGAACAATTGATTCATAGATTGCCATCTAACATTAGTTTGAAGCCAAGAAAAGTTGATTAAAAAACGTAACAGTCATTATTATCACATTCGACAAATGTATAATCAAAATTTGACGTCTAAATATACATTATTAAATATGGCACGATTAATGAATTGTCTAAATTACACAAAAATGAAAATAACGCTGACATCTCATTTTAACAGATTTACCGAAATTGCACAAAAATATCTTGAAATACTAAAGAGTAAATTTATTCAATAAAATCGCCATTGGCTTAAACCATGCAGTACTGATTCCTATGTCCTCAATGTCTATATCTATAAACGCTCTGCAGGGTGCGATGGATAAATTGTCGTCTAAATTACATAAATAATGAAAATAACACTGACGTCTCATTTTAACAGATATATTTACCAAAATTACACAAAAATATCTTCAAACACTAAAGAGTAAATTTATGCAATAAAAATTACCATTGGCTTCATCCACAGCCTCTGGATGACTTATACATCTCATGCATCTTTTCTTGTTTAAGTTGGTGAATGCTACCATATCCTTGCCTTCTGTTAATCTTTGGCGTTACAAGGAATTTTCTTCGTCTCTTACCCAACTATGCCTCACACATAGCAATCAAAAGAAACCTCTGTACTTTTTTGAGATTGATACCCAAACACTATAAAATATTTGTATTATAGCTTCTGGTGCGAATGCCAAGCAGAGTCGGAGTCTATAGGTAACGGACACACACACACAAAATTCCATTTATAAGTAAGTTTAGATTGATACCCAAACACTGTAAGTTTTTGAGATTGATACCCAAACACTATAAAATATTTGTATTATAGCTTCTGGTGCGAATGCCAAGCAGTACAGTATGACCTTTCCAAAATTGTGGATTTGTATAAAGGACATACACACAAACATCTTGCCTTTTATTAAAATCGGACCACTCCTTCGATAACCCGATGTTTTCGATTATCAATTTTTTTATATTTATCGGGGGTACCTCGACACAAAACCTGGCTAAGAATACTTGAAGATGCTTATAGTACAACTGCGTAAATTTTCAAGAAAATCAGTTCAGCCATTTCGGAGTTTATAGGTAACGGACACACACACACAAAATTCCATTTATAAGTAAGTTTAGATTGATACCCAAACACTCTAAGTTTTTGAGATTGATACCCAAACACTATAAAATATTTGTATTATAGCTTCTGGTGCAAATGCCAAGCAGTACAGTATGACCTTTCCAAATTTCTGGTGGAGTGAATTGCATCATAGTGCTCTTTATAACAAACTGAGAAAAAGACCACCACAACCCATATTTATATGCATATACTAGCAGTATAGCCCGGCATTGCTTGGGTGTAATGAAAGCTTTGAAACTAATTCGTGGTCCTGGAACTCAGACTTAGCCTAAAGAATATTTGTGTGAAGTTTGGTGAGAATCGGATAAAAATTGTGGATTTGTATAAAGGACATACACACAAACATCTTGCCTTTTATTAAAATCGGACCACTCCTTCGATAACCCGATGTTTTCGATTATCAATTTTTTTATATTTATCGGGGGTACCTCGACACAAAACCTGGCTAAGAATACTTGAAGATGCTTATAGTACAACTGCGTAAATTTTCAAGAAAATCAGTTCAGCCGTTTCGGAGTCTATAGGTAACAGACACACACACACAAAATTCCATTTATAAGTAAGTTTAGACATATATATATATATGGTGATAAGTAAAATGAAAAATAAATGGTCTTTATTTTTCATTTTCACCAGATGAGGAGAACAGATGCTTCAAAACATCAAAATATTTGTGTAGTGATACTATGCTTTTATAAACCATTGTAACAATTATTACAATATTAAGCTCTACTCTGTATTGAGCACTCTTTATAAAAGTAAATACTTGAACAGTGGGTTTAAAATCTACGTGTTCTATCACTTTCTTAGAATATATATATATATATATATATATATATATATATCTAAACTTACTTATAAATAGAACTTTGTGCGTGTGTGTGTGTCCGTTATAAACCATTGTAACAACTAATACTATGTAAATACATTTTAATATTTTTTTTTTCATTAAAGTTTACTTTTTCATTAACGTTTACTTTTAAACGAGTTCCATCTTCTCCCAGTATTGTAAGTAATCCTTTGGTTTTGTCCTTCTTTGACCTTTTATAATTAAGCCAACGAAGCCCTTAAGTGTTGGTCGAAAGGTTCTTCGGGTTTGGAATAATTATGACATCTATTCTGTTTAAGGATATATATATATATATATATATATATATATAGTGAATGAGATATTCTTACATACATACATATATATATATGAGGCAGAAAAATAAGTTTATACCATCCTATGTTCAAACTATATGATTCACGTAGAATCATTGGATTAAGTGCAATAACAAGGAAAGAGATTATAATGAAAAGAAAAATAATTTCGAAATAAATACAAATGGTTTTTTTTCATTATTACGATATGGAGTTACTGATATAACCTATTTACTGTGTGTGTGTGAAAAATATACACACTTGTATAAATTCTTCTTTCTTTCTCTCTCTCTCTCTCTCTATATATATATATATGTATGTATGTATGTATGTATAAAAGAGAGAGAATGAATGTGTCTGTGTGTTTCCACACATATCCACATATGAATAAATAATGGTGATTGCTGGAAATGTCTCTGTAGCGGAATTTGTGAAAGTGGAATTGGCAAAAGAGCTGGGAATCGGATTTGATTGAATGGCGGCAGTTCTGCTTGCAGAACTGTTGGTGCCTTTAACCTGAAGAATAAACGGACGAGCTCCAAGACAGACAACCAGTCTCCAACACATTTGTTAATGGGCAAGCAACACAATATGGCCGCCAGGGAAAAGAATTGAGAATCGAGGAAAGAGAGAAAAAGGAAGAGAGTTGAGGGAGGAAGAGTAAAATGGGGGTGGAAGGTTATATTTCCAGAACATTTGATTCTTAGACATACTGACACTTATGTGGGGCACACAGAAACAAGTATACTCTTTTTACCTCTACTCAAGCACCCTAGACTGTTCATTTACTGGCTCTTTGAAAACACTGTTTTATGTTCTAAACGGCGCTTCAGACAAAACAAAACAGGCCTATCTTTCCTTTAACCTCTAAACTGAAGATTCTTAAAAAAACAAAAAACAAAAAAAAAAAAAACTTACAGCCAGAAAATTTCTTTATGGATGTTTCTTCAAGGATGCGAGCGATCATGTCTCTCCACAGTTTCCTTAGAATTATAGGAATTACCACAATTTTAGTGGGGAATAATGCGCCACTGTTATTTCACATTGAGTAAGAGTTTACAATATATACCACAAGCCTATTCGATAACAGACATGACACCCCCCCTCCCCAACTAATAAATATATTTGGCTTAGGCAGTTAACCAGTTGTAAAAATTAAATGAAAACTGGAAAAATTCAATGGAACTTGGATTTATTTCTGCTTGTCCATATTTGGCTTAGTCAGAAAAGAATTTTGCATTCAACACATTAAATATGCACAGTGCAATGAATGATTGTTGTCTGAATTACGCAAAACAGATACATTTACCAAAATGACATGAAAACATCTTGAAACACTAAAGAGTAAATTTATTGAATAAAATCGCCATTGGCTTCAACAACGAACTTTGGAATCTCCTGCAACTCTTCTGGACAGCCTCCTTGTTTAAGTAGTTGAATGTTTCCATAGTCCTTGCTTTCAATTTATATCTTTGGTTTTACAAGGAGTTTTGTTAGTCACTTGTTCAACTGCACCCCACACATATTAATCAAAGGGGTTGCAGTCTGGGGAAATAGGTAACCAGACATAAAGGGTGATGTGGTCGCAAAAATTCTTTGACAGCCATGACTGGGTTCTGCTGTTTGTGTGGCATGATGCAAGTCCTGTTGCCAGATATAAGATTTCAAAGCACTTGATGTAGGCTTTCATATTGAGTCTGAGGACCTGTGAGAAGGTGGATGGCAGTATAACGTTGCCATCACTAGTAATCACTCAAAACACTTTCGTAATCACTATTAGACTCAAACGTTTTTCAAATCCTCTGCACTGACCTCAGATTGTCACCCAGACACAGTGAAATATTCATATTAGAGCACCTGGTGTGAATACCAAACAGTACAGCGTACTGTTTACAAGTTTCTAGCAGAGTGTACTGCATCATGGTACTCTTTTTCTCGGGGTGCTGAGTTCGAATTCCAGTTGAATTCCTTTGCATTCACTTATGCACAAATATTCTTGGGAAAGGTATTAATCCGTTTCTTCCCTCCAGTTATGAATTAAATAATAAATTGTTTATTTTCTGTCAATATGCCTCACAAAAGATAAAATAGTTCTTGCTCTTATACTTTTGCACAGTACCATATATATATATATATATATATATATATATATATATATACTAGGTGCATACTAGTAAATTGTCACAATTATTTTATTATTTTAAAGTGAAAGGCTATTATACTAAATATTAAATTTATTTTGTAACCAGGAATTTTATGTTAAAGCATTTATTGATTTTTTTTATCCAAAATATCCCATAGATGTTCAATAGGATTGAGATCAGGACTTTGCGAGGGCCAATTCAAATTCTGAAGCCTTCCTTGCTTTTTAGTTAAATAATCAATATTTATTAGCAATTTACTTGGCTTGTCACCCTGTATTTGAATTTCAGTGCAGGTTTTTAAGAAAATCACCCCCTGTGCTAATACTTTCGCACATTACCAGAAGTGTGCAAAAGTGTTAGGACAGGGGTGATTTTAAACTTTATTTTGATGCCTCATAAAAGATAAAATAGTTCTTGTCCTAATACTTTTGCACAGTACTGTATATATACTAGGTGCGATTGGTAAATTGTCGCAATTATTTTGATGCCTCATAAAAGATAAAATAGTTCTTGTCCTAATACTTTTGCACAGTACTGTATATATACTAGGTGCGATTGGTAAATTGTCGCAATTATTTTGATGCCTCATAAAAGATAAAATAGTTCTTGTCCTAATACTTTTGCACATTACCGTATATACCACCTATTTTCTAGCACCCGTATTTCACACTACCTATTTCTCAGTACCCTTATTATACACCATCGATTTTCCGGCACCAATTAAATACCACCCATTTTCTGGCACATTGATTCTGGGCATGTGTCACTTCAATAGAAGCTACAATGTAAAAATTCAATAACACACTTCTGACTTACTAATTAGGCATTTCTCCTATTTCTACAGTGTCTTTGACTGTTAGAAATGATTATTAAGTTGATGGAGCCGCACCAACCACACCCACAACGGCAATCACATGCTCTTCTGGCCACCTGCAGAATTACTTCAGCTATCAAGTGTATTTCAAATACATCCTAGTATTTTTGTTAAAATCAAAATGTGGAGCAGGCCCATCACTGATGAACTTAATATCTCTCCTGTATATGCTGCATCTCTTCAAGACAGGCGATCATGGCTCTCCACAACTTCCTCTGCAGTGACACCTAGCAATTTTTTTCACTTTGCTAAAGCTCCCATCCTCCTGTGCCACAATTCATTCATGCAATTTTTTCATTTAATCAATTCACCCCAAGCAAAGCAACAGTACCACTAAGGTACACGGATCTACCGAGATGGAAAAAGATGAAAAAACTTTAGAAGAACTAGAAACCCAATCGTAAACAGGAAAGGGATAAACCTCTACTCCTGTTCAAAAGACAGGGGAGGAGTGTGAACTGGGTCGGAGCTAAACTCTGGTCCTGTAGGTCTTGTTTATTTTGTTTTATCGCACATTAACCATAAGGGGTTATTTAAAGCTGGCAAAATTTTTAGAATAGGTTCATATTGAATAGAATATGTATTTGTAAGAAATCAGATCATAGATCAGGTTTCATTGGTATAGTTTTGTAAAGAGTTTTTATTGAAAGTCAAAAGTATCATTGCGGATATGTTTTTTCTAAAAGTGTATTTCTTTTTTTTTTTTTTTTAATCATTTCACCCCGAGCAAGGCGGAAATGCCACTGATGTGCAGGGGGTTACATAAATGTAAAAAGATTAATTAGAAAAGAGTGAGGAGTACAAACTAGTTAGAAAGGAACAATAGAAAGCAGTTGCGATGACAGATACATAGGTGGAGAGAAAGGGAAGGTTATACAGGGGTGGGGAGAGAGCTAGAGTCCAGTGGTTAGTAGATGAGTATTGACATTGCATTTAAATTTCTGGAGGTTGTAGCCGTCAGGAAAGCAAGAATACGGGAGTAAGTTCCACAGGCGGGAAGTGCAAGAGAAGAAGCTGCAGGAGTAGAATTGTCGTCTGCATTTGGCTAACCTGACTGTGAATGGGTGAGACCCAGTTGCCAGTCTGGTTGCACAAGTAAACACCTGTTGAGGAGACATCAATGACTTAAGCTCGTCCGAGCAGAATTTTTGCTATAAAGGAAAAAAAAAACAAAAAAAAAAAACAATAATAATAAAAAATACTATTTTTATACTTTCATAGCATATTGACCCAAGTTTTTTTTCTTTTTAGGAGTGAGATAACTATTTACCCATAGCTGGGACTCCAACAGGTGCTACCACCCTGAGTCAGGGTGGACCTGAGAACAGCAATTAAGAGGTGGTTTCACACTCCTCAACACCTCCTGATTAGAGGCCTTGCTGACAGACGAAATTCATTGTTATACCTAGGACCGTTGTCATGTAGTTGTCTTTCTCTTTTCCTCAATATGCTCTGTGAGGGGTGTTTTCTAAACTGACTTTCCTCATAATGCTGAAAGAACTTTAGCTATCTCGTCTTGCTTCTGAGCATAAGTGTTAATTTTTTGTTATTTTTTAAGACTTCCTCGTTGATTCTTACCTTCTCCTGTTCAAAGAATTCTCAGTATCCTTCAGTAGAACCCTATTTCTGCTGCTTAGTTTTCTCCTCTTCCATGGGGAGATTGTCCAACATTCATTGACATACGAAAGTGCAACTATCATACAGCACTTTCTAATGAAATTTTTTTTCATTTATCAGCAAATTGCTTAACATTTGGATTATATTCAGACTTTCTTCTTTTATGTGCCATGTCCTTTCAGGACGTAGGCGATCATGGCACTCCAC
>JBBBDQ010002052.1:322500-340000 GCA_037127315.1 Ascarosepion bandense | reverse complement strand
CATGATCGCCTATGTCCTGAGGAGACACGACACATAGATGAAGTATACACTGAAAATAACATTTAAAGCTGTAAGAAATAATGTCGGATAAAAAATATCTATGGTGATCATCACAGCCCCTCAGGTAGTGGTTCTCCTACAAAGAGAGTCACAGGTTCAATCCTACTGAAGAACTTTTGTTTAAGAAATGCACTGGTCAATGAATGTAATACAGTATTTAAAACTGAAATCAAAATGGGGTGTCTATTTAAAATACGAATATCCACTATAATAATGTTTGACGCAATAAAAATGTCCAGATCAAAACAAATCCATTAATCCCTTAAATAAATTTTATTAAATGGAAAGAAAAAGAAAAATTGCCTAAATTTTAATTAAGATAGAAAAAAAAAGTTTCAGATGAAAGTAAACCCAATCACCCATAAACATTTGGTCAATCATGTCTCTTTTGATCCATGACTAACTCTGCAGAATATTTTCCCGTAGTAGGTTGATATTTCTTTCCGCAGTAGACTGGTTGCCAACCAAGGCTATAGAACCTAATTTGTCCTGCTATTCAATCCATAGCTGGAGGGAGAAGAGATGGATTAATACCTTTCCCAAGGCTATTTGTGTGTAAGTGAATGCAACAAGTTCAACTGGAAATATGGATATCTCAAAAAATTATTATAAAGGTCACAAATACTTGGCCAGATATGCATCATGTGTTATTAGCTGTTGTCGGTCAGATATGCATCATGTGTTATTAGCTGTTGTCGGTCAGATATGCATCATGTGTTATTAGCTGTTGTTGGTCAGATATGCATCATGTGTTATTAGTTGTTGTTGGTCAGATATGTATCACGTACTGAAACAATAGATAATTTTTAAATATATATGTGTGTGTGAAATATTCTGAATATTTTTTAAATATTGAATATTGTTTTTAGTTAATATATGTTTATGTGTGTTTTGATACACGTGTCATGTGTATTAATGCAATGGACAATTTTTAAATATGTGTGAAGAATATTTTGGACAGTAAAGTGTGTGATAGTCCATGTGTGTGTTTATGTATTACCACCTGTCTGTCTGTCTGTGCGTGTGTATGTCAGTCAGTAAAATTCCATACATGATATACACTTTAGCGATCATGTTTCAAAAGAAACATGACTGACTGGGCAGAAGATTTTTTCACAGTAGGCTGGCCTTACTTTCTGCAGTAGACTGCTTGCCAATGAAGGTTATAAAATTGAATCTGTTATTTAACCCATAGCTGGACGAAAGAGAGATTAATATCTTTTCCAAAGGGTTTGGGTTGCATAACTGAATGCAACTAATTTGACTGGAATTTGAACTTGGTTCTCTGAGTTCTCGTTCCCGGATAATATTCACTGCACCACAACATTTATAAGTAATATTTATAGAATAGTGCTCAGTATCAGAGTGTTGTAGAGTACAACATAGAAGATTGTGCATTGTATGTAAGTACAAATGTCGGTCCCTTAGGTTTGACATACTCGTGGGAACTTTGTATAATCACATAGTAACGCAGAGTAACTTGCCAGGTCGCTGACTCGTATTTTCTCCCTGACTACTTGCTACACTGTTATATATATTAGGGGGGGAGAGTCCATTATCCCTAGACAGGTGAGTTCATTATAACACAGAGATAGAGTATTTTTTTACCTAGATACTATTTCCCATTGCAATGACCCCTTTAGATGTTCATGTGCTTTTGAGAGATTTTTCTTTTTCTTTGACAACAGAAATATTATTTCATGGGATATTCATTGCGGTATAAAGCTTTGATGAAAAGCAATGCATCTTTTTCAGTTTTCCGTAAACAAGACACACGTCAAGTATAAAGGAAAAAAAAAATCAATTTTTTTCTTTCTCTAAAGTATCTCTAGGTATAAAAATATAAATAAAAAAGTGTCTTTTATTTTAAAAGCTTATTGGTTTCAGTACAAAAACAAAAACATTTTACATTATTTTTCAGACGATGGGTGGGGGGAGGGTATCCGAGTACAACTATTAAGCAAGCGAGTAGAGTATCAGAACAGAAACCTTAAGATGAATATCTTGATGGCTGTAAAGAAATTCTAAGTAAAAAAAAAATTAAGGAAAGGAGGAACCACACAGCAATTATGTAGGGCCCCTCTCGATTATCATAGATCAGTTCTCAAACCTGGTTAAAAGCTGATATCTCATTGCTTTCTAGTTGGTTGACAACAATGAAAACCTGATAATCAAAGCAAGTAATCTCGCTCTTCTCATTTGGACGATTGGTGCTACATAATATTCTTGCTTTCCTTTTTTACCCACCCCTGATCCACCAGTTTGGCCAGCATTTTTTTAGCATATTGGGTTCTTTAATTTGGCTAGTTTTTTTAAAATTTAGTCATTTTGATCAAATTAATTTTAGTTAATTAAAATTGAACTGAAAAAAAAAAAAAAAAAAAAGAGTAAAATTAAAATAAAAACGATTGACTCAAGTTAGACAAATTTTTTAGTTTAAATTTTTATTCAATATTTTCATTGAATGAAAATTAAATTAAAAAATTAACTGAAATTAAAATGAAAACCTGATAAAAGTTAAATTGAAAAGACTGACTAGAACAAGAATAACTAAAATTAAAATAAAAACAAATTGACCTAAAATAAAATAAAAGTTGACTAAAACAAAATGGACTATAGAAGAAAAAAAAAAAAAAAAAAAAAAAGAAATGAGTAAAATTATTCTAAAAAACTGACTGAAATTAAAATAAAACACCTGACAAAAAAAAAGTCTCAAAAGAAAAAAACAATTGAGTCATATTCTTTAAAAAATTGAAAAAAAAAAAAATCAACTAAAATGAATTTGAAAAACTGGCTGAAGTTAGATAGAAAAAACCGACTACCGACTACTTTTTCAATCTTTTTACTATTACGTAGCCCCCTGCACATCAGTGGCGTTACCGCCTTGCTTGAGGTGATACGATTAATAAAAAAAAAAAAAAAAAAAAAAGAAAATGGCTAAAAAAAGAGAAGAAGAAATCCCAGACTGACTAAAATTTAAATGAACAAACTTAACCCCACACTGGAACAATCTCCTCAGTACAAATATTATAAAGTCAAACCTGAACATCTTATCAAATATCTTCACAAGAATTTAAATATATGATAATTAAAAAAAAAAAACAAAGAAGAAATTATCTTTGATCATACCCTTTTTTGGTCATACAACCTTTTCACTATACTTTTGATTTTCTCCTACTTCCAAGATAGCTACATTCAAAAAAGTGCTTTTCCTCAATTCTAAATTGGAGAAAGTGAAAAAATATTCCAAGAATTTGAATCTGTCTATCATAATAACCCTGTGCCCCCAAATAGCCATCTCTGCCACCCCAGAGAGTGAACTAATGCATTTTTTACAAGTGGCCATTGTTCTGTACAAAAACCAAGTGTAGGAATTTCTGCGTTTTACACTATGTCGCGGTCACTTTCTTCCTAATCAAATACAAAATAAGTAGCTGACTTTCACTGCCTGACACAAGGATTAAACTTGGAAAGAAACCTTTCATACAAGAGCCAATGGTTCTAAACAACAACCAAGAAGAATTAATCTTAAATGTTCAATCTTTCCTCAGAGACAAAACAAATTAATATGTCATACATAGGTAAAGAAATATGGCAGACAAGGAAAATCACACAATTACATTTTAAACAACAACCATGAATAGAAATTAAAAACAAATCCTTTAAAAATAGCTAAAAAAGAGGCTAAAAGCACCTATGAAAATTTTAAAACTCTCTTACCCACAACCAAACAAAAAAACTTAATACGAGAAAACTCAATAAAAAAATTTATCAAATTTTCCTTGTTATGTCATATTCAATGAAACATTTTTGAAAGAAAGACACCTAGCATATACATATATATATTTTCCATTTTTAAACGAGTTATTTCGCTACCCAGGTTTCTACCATGATTGGTGTCTTCAAGCGATTTTTAATAACAATAACATAATAATAGTAGAAACCTGGATATCGAAATAACTTGTTTAAAATTGGAAAATATTCAAACATTCCACAATATAATTGCATCGAACACTTTATAATACAAATGTGTACTGGTCTAATCCTATTATGACCAAAAACCAAGTATTATATATATATATATATATATATATATATATAGGAAAAACTATTAAAAGTTGTAAGTTTAAAAATGTATTTTTTTTGACAGTATTTGTTTACTTTATTTTATAATAGAAATAAACAAATACTGTCAAAAAATACATTTTTAAACTTTTTAATAGTTTTTCCTATACATATTAAGACAGTATACATGGATCATCACTATATATAAATATATATATATGAGTGAATGGAATTATGGAAACACCTGGTACCATTAGAGCATAATTTAAACATCTGATTAAACTGTCAAAAGCTTTTTTTTAAATTTTTGTTTATTAATATTTGTAGAATTATATCCTATGTTTCAGGAACTGTTCCTTCTGGGAAATGGTATCTTTTAGAATGATAATGCACCCAATTCATAATGCTAAAGTTGTAGCTGAATAGCATGAGGAACATTCTAGTCCACATGGAATTCAAGGTGTAATTACTGCTAAAGGTGGTCCTACCTCATATTGAAATAAATTTGCTTGAAGTTTCAAGATGTTTCTGTTATTCTGTCTCCCCACCACCGCCCCGTACATATAAGAAGCAGCTAAAAGTGATCAGGGCAACAGACATTATAGACAATTTTATACTTCGTTACCCTCACCAAATGGAAAACTTTAAGAATATGAGAAAAGCTCAATAAAATTTTTTAAATATAGGTAATTATTAAATATTTATAAATTCATTTGATGCACATGTTATTTTGCAATATTAACAAAAGAACCATTCTATTTTCATTTACAATTATCCAATTGGCAATAAATACTAAAAAATTGTATGAAATACATCATTTTTTTTTTAAAACACTGGGTTGGCCTAATAATTATGGCCGGTAGTATATATATATATATATAAAATCTGAAGTGTGCGATGGGTAAATTGTCGCTATTGGCCTTATAAAATTTTGCAATTTAATAATAATAATAAACAAACAAACATTCTGTTTTCATTTACAATTATTCACTTGGCAAATATAATACTAAAATATTGTATGAAATACATCATTTTTTTTTTAAATACTGGGGTGGCCTAATAATTATGGCCAGCAGTGTGTATATATATATCATAATCCTCTCAAATATTTTGCGAACATTTTTGATGGCAAGGGTACACTCGGAAAAAAAATAATGGCAGATAAAAATTATTTAAAAAATTACTGTTGTTACGTTTGTCTGTTTCGAGGTTTAACAACCTATCAATCCTTATCGGATCATTTTAAGGTCATAACCAATAAGGAGCCGATTTGAAAATGTTTATTTTAGAATGAGGGAATGAGAAAAGATAGGAATGGTGTTTCAGTGTTTATAAATTAATGCACTTTGTTCTCATTGGCTGGGTAGATATGACATCATCATATTTCATGCTCATGATTGACCAATGAAAAGAAGCAGCATAGAATTTGAAATATCAAAACATTCTCTGTGCCCATTACATATATTATTCCATTAATAAAAAATTGAAAAAAGAAAAGGGCATTGTTAGTAAAAGTAATGCTTTTGAAGGATAAAATGCTTAAGATGATATTTTTCACTGTTATAGTTTTTCTCCTCTTTCCTTCTTCAGCCCCTTTTTCTCTTTTCTTTAACCCCTTCTCTTCTTTCATTCTTCAGCCCCTTCTCTTTCCTTCTTCAGCCTCTTCTTCTTTCTTTTCTTTAACCTCTTCTCTTCTTCAGCCCCTATTCTTCTCTTTCATTTTTCAGTCCCTTCTCCTCTCTTCCCTTTTTCAGCCTCTTCTCCTTGTCAGTCCCTTCTCTCTTTCTTTAGCCCTTTCTCTTTCATTGTTCTGCCCCTTCTCTTCTCTTTTGTTCTTCAGTCCCTTCTCTTCTCTTTTGTTCTTCAGTCCCTTCTCTTCTCTTTCATTCTTCATTTCTTTTTCCTTCCATCTTTTTTTTAAAACACCTGCACATCCAAGCTCACAGAAGTGGTCACCCATCTAAGAACGGCCCAGGCACAATGTTGCTTAACTTTGGTGTTTGTAGAAAAACTTGTGTTTCAACATATGACTGTAATTTATTTATATCACCAGCACATCCAAACTTACAGCACCTGGTATTCCCAAGTGGTCACCCATCTGACCAGGATTGATGTTGCTTAACTTCAGTGATCGTATGGGAAACCGTGTTTCAATATGATATGGCTGTAATATATTTATACCACATCTTTATACCAAAAGCATATTTAAGCTTACAGCAACTGGTATTCCCAAGTGGTCACCCACCTAGATAGTGATCAGGCTCAATGTTACTTAACTTCTCTGATCCTGTGGGAAACCGTGTTTCAGTATGATGTGGCTGTAATACATTTATACCACAAGCACAACCAAGCTTACAGCAACTGGCATTCCCAAGTGGTCACCCACCTAGATACTGACCATGCTCAATGTTACTTAACTTTGGTGATTGTATAGGAAACTGTGTTTCAGTGTGATATGGCTGAAAGCCATGTCTATTTCAAGCAGAAAATAAAATGCTACAATCATAAATATGCTAGCAAGAGAAAAACTCAGTAAATAAACAAAGCCAAACTGAGTAAATAAACAAATCCGAACTGAGTAATATGAAGGATCAGTAAGGATAAAGAGATGGTTTTAAGCTATGGGTACCATCACTGGCATAGTGGCTATTGTTAATCATGATCAATGATGCAAAGTAAATGTCGAAAGAATAGTGTTTTTGAAGCTGAAAACTTGCTCTATCCAATGGTGCTATTGTGCTCCCTGTGTCTGTAATATATTACTTTTGGAACATCCATTTATATTATGTTTATTATTATATTTCAATAATAGATCATGAGTTTTGGTGTGGAGGTTCTTGTTTATCATTGGTGTTATTGTGGGAGAAAGAGAAAAAAACGAGAAGGAGGAAGAAAGATATAAAAAGAGTGAAATGACAAAGACATTTAGAAATTTAGAAGAAAAAAGGAAGAAAAAAGTGAAATGAGAAATGGAAACAGAGAAAATGAAAAAAGAAACAAAAAAAGGAAGAAAAAGAGGATGAGAAATAAAAAGGAAGAAAGAAATAAAAAGGAAGAAAGAGGAGATGAAAGGAAGAATGAGGAGATGAAAGGAAGAATGAGGAGAATGATAAGATGAAAGGAAGAAAGAAAAGAATGATAAGATGAAAGGAAGAAAGAAAAGAATGATAAGATGAAAGAGAAAGAAAAGAAGATGGAAAAATAGAGGAAAAATGACAAAAAATGTTTAAAAAAAGAGGGAAAAGTGTACTGAGAGAGGAGGAAAGAAAAAACAGAGTAAAGAAATGTTGCAAGAAAGAAAGAAAAAAATCTTTAAAAAATTACAATGGCAAAAGAAGGAAATAAAAACTTGAAAAGAAAAAGAAAATTAAGAAAATAAATTATGAAAAAGTGTAATTAAAAAGAAAAAGAAAGAATGATAAAGAGAAAAGGAAAGAAAGGAGGATTTGTATTTGAATGACAAAAAAAAAAAAAAATAAATAAATGAAAATGTAAACTAATTATTTATAAAATAATCCTACCAAGAAATGGAAACAATGTCTGGGAAGATTTGCCCTTTTTTTACTTAAGAAATAAGGAAAACATAAACAAATAAATAATAGGTCAATAAGTGAAAGAAAAGAAAAAACAAACACACCAAAAACAAAGCAATAAAACCTTATAATTAAGAGTTGAACATAAAGGGATAAAGAAAAGATAGTAGTAAATATTGAAAGGACAGAAGTGAAGGAAAAGAAAGGAAAGAAATAACAAAAGAAAGGAAAGCAATAACAAAAGGAAAGGAAGGAAGGACAAAAAGGAAAGAAAGGAAAGGACAGAAAGGAAGGAAAGGAGGGACAAAAGGAAGGAAAGGAGGGACAAAAGGAAGGAAAGGAGGGACAAAAGGAAGGAAAGGAGGGACAAAAGGAAGGAAAGGAAAGGAGGAACAAAAGGATGGAAAGGAAAGACAAAGGACAAAAAGAAGGAAAGGAAAGACAAAGGACAAAAAGAAGGAAAGGAAAGACAAAGGACAAAAAGAAGGAAAGGAAAGACAAAGGACAAAAAGAAGGAAAGGAAAGACAAAGGACAAAAAGAAGGAAAGGAAAGACAAAGGACAAAAAGAAGGAAAGGAAAGACAAAGGACAAAAAGAAGGAAAGGAAAGACAAAGGACAAAAAGAAGGAAAGGAAAGACAAAGGACAAAAAGAAGGAAAGGAAAGACAAAGGACAAAAAGAAGGAAAGGAAAGACAAAGGACAAAAAGAAGGAAAGGAAAGACAAAGGACAAAAAGAAAGGAAAGGAAAGACAAAGGACAAAAAGAAAGGAAAGGAAAGACAAAGGACAAAAAGAAGGAAAGGAAAGAAAGGAAGAAGGAAGGAAAGAAAGGAAGAAAGAACAGGACAAAAGGAAGGAATAAAGGAAGAAAATGAAAGAAGGAAGGAATTCAGGAAATAAAGAAAAGAGGTTTGCAGAAACAAAGTGAATGAAAGAGTAAAAATGTAGAAAGAAAAAGTGAATTAAAAGAAGAGTGAGTTAAGGTAGAAATTAAAGAAAGAAAGGAAGGAGTTTAAAAGTATAATTAAAAACTGAATGAAAAAGAAAAAACAAATATGATAGTAAAGACAGAAATGAAAGAAAGGAATGAAAAAGTGAATTAAAAGAAGAAAATTTTAAAAAAATGAATTAAGAAATAAATTAAGGAAACAACAAAGTAAGATAAAAGGAGAATGAAGAAAATAAAAAAATGTCAGTAAAGAGAAAGACAGACGTGAAAGGAAAGAAGGAATTGCAAAAAATAAAATAAAATGAAAGAAAATACAATTAAAAAAAGAAAGAAGAGAGAAACAATGAAAAAAAAATTAAAAGAAAGAACCAAAGCAATAAAAAAGTACATGAGGTAAATGAAAAAGAAAAAAGAAAAAACAAATATCATATTAAAAGGAAGGAAAGAAAGAAGGATTAAAGAAAAATAAATCAAGGTAGAAAGAAAAAAAAAGAAAGATGAATAAAAAAAAATAGAGCAATGAAGAATTTATGAAAAGAAAAAAAAGAAATAAAAATGGTGAAATAAAAGAGGATGGGAGGGGAAAAAAGACATGAGAATGAAAGATGGAAAAAAATAAAAATAAAAACAAAATGCTGGTGAAAGAAGAAAAGTAAGATGGATAAAAGAAAAGGTGAAGAGAATAAAGAAAATGAAATAAAGAAAGAAAATGGATTAAAGAAAAAAAGAGAAAAAAAAGCCCAAAAGGAAAGAAAAAGAACTAAAAATTTAAGGAAGAAAGAATGAAAAACTAAAAGCAATGAAAACGTTTAAGAAATGAATGAAAAAGGTAAAGAAAAGAGGAAGGAAGGAAAAAATTGAGAAAAGAGTCAAAAAAGAAAGAGAGAATGAAAAGAAGATAATGAAGAAAAGAACCAAAGAACTGAGAAGTGTCATTAAGAGATGAAAATAAAAGTCAAGAAAGAAATATACCTAAGAAAGGAAAAAGGTCGGAAGAAGAATTAAAGAAAAAAAGAAACGAAGAAAACAGATATGAGGGAATTAAAGAATTGAAAAATGAATATAAAACGTGAAGAAAACCACACAAAAGAAAATTAATGAAAACAAAGAAAGAAACGAAGAAAATAAAAAAAGAAAGAGAAGGATGAATTTCGTTCTTCAGAGTATATGACAGTCTTGCTTCTTGAAATAGCCAAGTAAGTGCTACACATTGTTGATAGATAGGAACGCCAACGAGAAGTGTAGCAAAGATGTTATTTCCTCCCAAGAAGGCGGTAATTTGGGTAGGCCTAGAAATAAGAAGCAGTAGCAGTCTACCGAAGCCTGCTTGTCTGCAATGGGTTGGCTTAGGAAGCCTCAAGTCTGCCTGGGGCCCTCCACCAAACCACTCCCAACACCAGTCCCTCCCTGGCTCTTGTAGCTACAGTCTCGGGCAGACCCATGCTTGGCATGGCACTGACGTATAGCTTCTGATTTTAACCTAACTAAAGAGGAAACGGACGAGTTAGTTCGATAGTCAATCTCCCATCCATCAAAGCAACCAACAACAGATACCCTGTTAACCACCCAGCCCCGAACTTCCTCTTATTTCTTCATCATCATCTTTTGGTTTTTTTTCCTACTCTTTCTCTATCAATGGAGACAGCACGAGAACCAAGGTTGGAATCGTCGTCATCGTTGTAACTACAGAGCCAGTCAGCCAGCCAAACGGGTTAGGGCCAGGTTTGGTTTGGTAGCACTCTTCTTGAAGAGAGGAAGGAAAGACGACTCAAGGAATAAAATAAAATAAAATAAAATAAAAAGGAGGAAGAATAATGGACAACACCGTTCCAGCCTAGCCATACGAGTGAACACAAAACATGGACAGCAAAAGAGAACGAGAGAGAAAAACGATGAAGAAAGAGTAACAGCCAACATTATGGGGGGGGGGGGGGTGCAGAGAGAAAGAACGACAAGCGAAAACCGTGGCTCATTTGGTAAACACGTCCGATCTTACAAAAAACATCAACACAAAGTTGCTTTTTTTTTTGTCCCACGCGTTAATTAATGAGCAGAGAATCCTAATTAAGCAGTGTGTATCCGTCTGACACAAGGTCACGAATATATAGAGTATTTTGTGAAAATAAAAAAAATAAAAATCAATAGTTATTCAGATGTTGATTTTCATAGAAAAATGTTTTTTTGTTTAAGAAACGAAAAATTAAGTATTTTCTTTGTTCTGATTAAAAAAAGAGTGTCTAGATAATGAGCACAACCTCAGGATCATAATTAAACAATGTGTCCGTCTGGCACAATGTCATGAATATGGAGTATTTTTTGAAGATTAACGTCAGTGGTCATTCAGATGTGGTTAAGATAAATTCTCACACAAAAAAAAGACTTCGTTTTGTTTAAGATAAACAAAAAACCAAAGTAAAAACATTTTCTCTGCCCTGATTAAACAAAAAAAGAATTTCTCGCTCGGCTAGGTACAAGGGCTTGTCTAGTGGCAAAGATAGTTGCATTTATTTATTTTGCTTGCTCTCACTCACACAGAATGTGACATAAGGTCGGAATTTAAAGTGGGATTTTGTCACCATACAAAAAATTGCTGGAGTCCCTTGTCAATTACCCTTTAGGGGATGCCTCAGGGGCTAGGTAATAACTTTAGTCCCTGCTTGAATGAGATGTAACGCCTTGGGGGATGGCCCCTAAGGCCCAAGCCGAATATTCATTTGAAACCTCTCAGTTCCGCTGAGCTTCAAGTGAAGGGACGGTGCATAGGACCCACAGGCATTACCCCTGCTCCTATTTAAGCAAGGAATATATCGGAAAAAATGTGTTGGATGGTATATTGAAACTTTTCATTTTCATTGCAATGTCAATCGCTATCTGCCATTTGGATTACTTTTTTAGCTCAATTTAATATTTCTGTTCCTAATTTTTGCGTTTTAGTTACTTTTCTGCATTGCATAAGATGAAACAGATTAAAAAAAAAAGAAGCTATAGTATTTCAAATGCTGATGCGTTGTGGTGCAGTTGATATCAACTCGAAACAACAAATCAGGGTGCCAAGTTCGAATTCAATGCATTCACTTTCGCACAAATACCCTTGCGAAAGGTATTAAGCTGTCTCTTCCCTCCAGTTATGAATTAAATAATAAAACAGATTGGGTTCTGTAGCCTTGGCTGGCAACCAGTCTACCGCAGAAAGCAATGGTAACCTACTACGGAATAATCTTCTGCCCAGTCAATCATGTCTTGAAAGAGACATGATCAACCAAAGCATGTAACACGTATGGCTCTTAACTGACTGACTGAAAGTTCTTTCCCTGATGAGAAACTCGGTGGACTTTTCTACTTGACCTGTCTTTTAAACAGGAGTAGAGGTTTATCCCTTGTTTCAGGATAAGGTTTCTGATTATTCCTAAAGTCTAACTGCTATACTTCAAATATCTCGGCCTCAATAGGAATAGATAGCTTCACCTATTGTCCGGTTCACATACTTCTGTGGTCTTGTCAAAAGGAGTAGAGGTTTATCCCTTGTTTCCTGTTTAGGAGTGGGTTTCTGGTATTTGTGCATGTGGATGCAATGACTTCAACTGAAATTTGAACTTGGCTTTCCAATTTCTCATTCTGAGCTGATACTCACTGCACCACAATGCACATCCGCAGACTTAGATTACTGAAGGCCTAAATTCATTTCTTCTTATTCCCTAGTTTTTTTTTTCAGTTAAGTGCCACACGTGAAACACGCTTGGGCGATCATGTCTCGAAAGAGACATGACTGACTGGGCAGAAGATTATCCCACAGTAGATTGCCATTGCTTTCTGCAGTAGACTGGTTGCTGGCCAAGGCTATAGAACCCAATCTGTCCTGCTATTTAACCCATAACTGGAGGAAAAAGACAGATTAATAACTTTCCCAAGGGTATTTGCGTGTAAGTGAATGCAATGAATTCAACTGGAATTTGAACTCGGCTCCCCGATTTCTACGTTCCGAGCCGATATCCACTGGACCACAACGCACATCCAGTTACAGGTTAAATAGTAGGGTAGACTATGTTCTCAAGCTCTGAACAGTAGCCAATCTGAGAAAGACAGAGAGAGAGACTTCTAAATTGAAATCCATGTAAGAGGTAAAGGGAAACCACTATCCCCCACTGCCCGAGTCATTTCATGGATATTAAAGAAAAGAAAGCTGCGGAGAAGCATAACTGACTTTACTCTGAATGGACATGGCATTTAAGAAAGGTCAAAATCTCTGGTATAGCTAACAATAAAAGTTGTTAGTTAATATGTTTGCTACTTAACATCTGAATTAACATCTCCCTCTTTGAAATTTGCACCTTGTCTTCTTTTTGTTCTCTGCATACATTGCTCCAGCAATGCTCTATATTCTCTTGGGAGTCTCCTTTTTTTCTATTCATGGCTGACACATGAGTGATCCCCCCACCCAAAATAAGCTGATGCTGGATGTGGTATGCAAAAAATAGGAAAGTTTAAATTGTTGTCATGGCTGTTAATGAGAAAGGCATGAACACACCTAATACTGTTTTCTCTGCCTATTACATAAAAACAAAAGAAATTAATAAATAAAATTTAGATTTGCACAAGTGTGTGACACCCAGTGAGAATTAATAATACACAATAGTAATGGCCTGCTTGAGTAGCTCGTTAACCAATACTCAACAAAGAAAAAATTTTATAGGCACTTAGCTTTGTCGTTTGCAAGAACAAAAGTGTTGGACAGTCAGTGAGGCACAAACTTATTCAGTCAGTTAAGTGCCATACGTGATACACAATTGGGCGATCATGTCTCAAAAGAGACATGACTGACTGGGCAGAAGATTATCCCGCAATAGGATGCCATTGCTTTCTGCATTAGACTAGTTGACAGCCAAGGCTATAGAACCCAATCTCTCCTGATATTTAACCCATAACTGGAGGGAAAGATGGATTAATACCTTTCCTAAGGTATTTGCGCATAAGTGAATGCAATGAATTCAACTGGAATTTGAACTTGGCTCCCAGATTTCTCGTTCCTAGTTAATATCCACTGCACCACAATGCACATCCTTATTATGCAGTGGTAATGTTCTGCTAAACTAGCTCCTTAACCAAAGCCTTATGAGGGGGCGCTGAAAATATTTACGAAGCTTGGCTTTGTCATCTGCAAGAATAAAGTGTTGGGTACTCACTAAGAATCAAAGTCATCACCAAAGTAATAATCATCTCAAACAAGATTGTTAATCATTACCTTAAAAGAATGCCAGTTGATTAAAATATATTTAAAAATATAATCTTAGTCTAAACAGAAATAAAAATAAGACAAATAATTTTTATATTTACAGTGTGCAGTCCTGCGTATGACGGTAAACTGCATCCAGCAGTAAGACCTCTGATTGGGAGGTTGTGAGGAGCATAGAGCCACCTCTTAATTGCTGTTGTTCCCATGTCCACCCTGACCCAGAGTGGTAGCACCTGTTAGGGACCCAGGTATGGACAAATAGTTAACCCCCAAACTATGCAAGTATAAAAAAATGAACTTTTATAGTAATAAATGCATAAAAATAAACTTTTATAGAAAAAATATATTTTTGAAGGAAAACAAATATTACCATAGTACATTTTTGAAGAAAAAAGAATTATTACCAGCAATACATTTTTGAATACAAAGCTAGAAGACATCTTCATATTTGTATAAAAAAAAAAAAATTTACAAACTTTTTTTTATTAAAATCTGATTTAATAACCCTTCTTACTATAACCGAACATTAAAAACAATATCTTAAAACCCTACCTTTTTGGCATTAAATAACCCACAGAGGTTGATATGCCATTAAACAAAATCAAACCCATTTAGTGTGGGTGATTCTGTGACAGCCCTCCTTGTTGAACTGGTTCTTGTCGGCTTTTTTTTCTATCTAACAAAACTGTCCTGTCCATTGTTAGGGTGTTGGCTGAAGATTCAATTTAAGCCAGGAAATGATGTAGCCTTTGAGGCAGGATGTCCTCCTCATTGCCAGATAATGCTTAATAGTTCTAGCGAAGCACGTAGCTTCACAAACACCACAATGGACGGCAAGAAGTGATGCAAAGAAAGGACAAAGTTTGATTGCTTGCTTGCTTGCTGCTACCATGTTTTGTCTCATGGTAGATCCCTCAGACCTGCCTCTAGTCCCAAGACAGCACAAGCCTTCAGCTACAAGGAACCCCTGACTTGGGAACTCATTTCCCGTTTCTACAATGGCTCCAGCTCCTTATTAAATACAGTGCTCAGATCTAACCCCATCACAGAAATAATTTTGAATAAATCAAGAAAGCATGAAAATGATCCATCCATTTACACACACACACACACACAAAAAAAAAAGAAAGCCTACCTAGGGCAATGGTGCATTACTCATATTGTAGCTGTAACACTCATTATTAATGAAAACACAATGCATAAACTGTCTTACATAATATTAAAGTTTATTCAACTCCAAGCTTTGTCAATGTCAGCCCGTCAGTGTGTGGCACTACACTCATGTCAATGTGCAAGACACACATCAGAGAAGTGGACGTTTATATATCTACCCATCAGACAGTTTTTTCCTCATACATACATGTCCTAGCCACAGCTGGGTCGACTGGATGTTTGCATGTCAGAAGATAGGGAGCAGCCATTGACATTAAGTGAAATGTAGATCGACATCTGACAAGAGGTCATCATTGAGGCCAACCCACTGATACATCTGGCTTCTCGGGACAATGATAGCAAAGTCTATTTTAGCATCACCTCATATAAACAGTATACGACGGAACCCAGTACAGTTATCCAAGTGTTATGGTGAAATACACCTATTCCTCAGATAATGGACTCGCCCTCCTATATTAATAAGAGTTAACAAGGAGTTCAGTCTACCGCAGAAAGCAATGGCAACCTACTGCGGGATAATCTTCTGCCCAGTCAGTCATCTCTCTTTCGAGATATGATCGCCCAAAGTGCTTATCACATATAGCACTTAACTGACTGCCTGAATATAATAGTTGGAGACATGATTAAAGCTTTTACTGGGCATAAAGTGAGGGATCGGTTTTCTATTGTTATAAAGTAATGAACTGATCCCCCACTAATTACTACTTAATAATATAATATATTTTTCCCCTTTCTAGCTATGAGCCAAATAACAGGACAGATTGGATTCTATAGCCTTGGCTGGCAACCAGTCTACCACAGAAAGTAATGGCAACCTACTGGTGAATAATCTTCTGCCCAGTCAGTCATGTCTCTTTCAAAACATGACGCCCAAAGCGTGTATCAAGTATGGCATTAAACTGACTGAATTTAGTCTGATGGTACTACTTAAATAGTACTGTTATGGGGAAACACACCTATTCCTCAGATAATGGACTCTCCCACTGTTATGGTGAAACACACCTATTCCTCAGATAATGGACCCTTCCTTCTATATTAAGAGTTAACAGGAAGTTAACTTGAGAAGTTCTTGGGGAGTTCTTAGAAGTTCTAGAGCATTCTTTAGAGTTCTATTGTCGTTCAGTAGAACTATTAGTTAGTTCCAGTTTGGACATAGTTGGACTAAGGCAGTTGATATTAGTTGGCAGTTAGCCGAATACTAAGGAGTCAGCTTTCAGGGAAAGATTACCAAGTTCCTAACATTTGGAATGTGTTAAGCTGATTAGCAACCAACATAGCACGATTATAACTTTCAATGCGAAAACTACTCCACAACACCAAGCATTCTTTCTACTGAAATATGAAAAGATCTCTTAGGATTACCATCAGCTGCTCCACTGCATTTGCCTTAATGGATAATATGAAGCTAATAAAAGAAATCAACCACTGGGATCATTGTGAAGGTGACACGGTACACAAGCTCCCTCAGTAGCATCTTACCGACAATTGAGTAACCCAGTGAGAGAGTATCTGTTCATGAATGTGAAGTGAGGTTCCTTCTAATTGTTTGCCAAGTTATATGAGGAAAGCAGAACAATTGTTTAAGATTGTACAGGTATCTTCAGGTTACCTGAATCGAAAGACACCTGAAGAAGGCTGGGGGTCGCAATAATCAAAACTATGATAATAAGAGCTACAAAGATGAGGATATTAATGTTTGTTTTTCTTTTTACTACTATTCACACAAGTCCCAAGAGCCACACAAGGTAGAGGGTTACTGTGTGGAGATATATTAGCATAGGAAAGGAGTATAGAGCTGAAGTAGACCTTAGAAGAAACCAGAAACCTAACCCTAAAAACAAAAAAAAAAAAAAAAACGGATAGACTTCCTACTCTTGTTTAAAAGATTAGGAAGCAGTATGAGATAGATGATAGGCAAACCTCTCTACTCCTTGGTGTAAATGATGAAAATAAAAATTTTCTGACTTACGTTAAAAAATTAACGACAGTAATGAGTTTAGAAAACGATACAGCTCATTTCAACAGCATATTCATAGCTCAAGATCAAGGGAACAAAATTTAGTATTCTGTTTAGCTGTCATTTCCAACAAAAAGGCAAATCCACTCCCATATTAATTTGGAAAGTGATTGGCATGGCGAGGTAACCACCTTTGTTGCAAAATAGGCCATGTAGATTCCAGCATATCACCCCAACAATCAACTGAGACGCAGGATAATTCGGCCAATTAAGAACAAAAGATTAAATTGGAAAAAAGATGTAAGATAATTAAACTTGGGCCTTGTATTGGGTGAATATTAGTAAAAAAAAAAAAAAAAATCACACTTTTTTGTCCTTTATATCATAATGTTTCGACTGTTGTGCCTTCTTCAGGTGTCTTTCAATCCAGGTAACCTAAAGATACCTGTACACTGCTGGATTATTCTGCTTTCTTCAAATAACTTTGCCATTAATTAGAGAGAATCTCACTGCATTATTTATGAACAGATACT
>JBBBDQ010002052.1:242500-315000 GCA_037127315.1 Ascarosepion bandense | reverse complement strand
TGCCTCCTTCTACAGAGTGCCTATGGCTCAGAGGTAGAAATGCCGACTTATGCCAATTCGGTTGGGTTTCAATCCTGGGTAAAAACCAATCGACTGTCTAACCGTACTGATGAGCTGTGATCCAGTGAAACAGATCTGTCTGCAGATGACTAGAATAGATATATATATATATATTAGTGTGATGGGTAAGTTGCCAATATTTTTAATTTTGCACATGCATGTTTGCTTTTGTCGATTGCTCATTATAGTCAGTTCAGTTGGGCATTGTCTGTGAGAAAAAGAGCACCATGGCAGAAATTTAGAAATGGCATGCTGTACTGTCGGCTATTTGCATCAAAAGCTCCAATATGAACAGTTCATAGTTTTTGGGTGTCAATATGAGGACGGTGCAGAGGATTCAGAAAGAGTTGGATGAGTCTAATGGTGATTATGAAGGTGTCTGGAATGATCACTAGTGATGGCGACATTATGCCTCTGTTCATCTTCACAAAAGGTCTCAGACGCAACACAAGCTCCTCAAAACCTTCCAATCACGAGCCTTGCTGCAGGTTGCAGTTTATCATCATACTCAGGACCAATGGATGTTTGAGTCATTTTTTGATGTCCAGTAATAAAATCCTTTATTCTATTGGAATCTTCGAAAAAAAAATTCAAGACAATGAATCAATTTGTCTGTTGACCTTTTCAAAAAATTCTTGGTATTGAGTAGCTTGTATGTCAGGTTGGCACAATTGTCAAAATTGTGTGTAAAGTTGTGAATATACTTGACTAAGATTCATCTTCTTCTTTGTGCCCTATCCTTTCAGGACGTAGGCGATCATGGCTTTTCCTTTTCCTTGGTGGCTCTTAATATGTTTTCTCCTGTTGCTCTACGCAACCCCCGTTCTGTCATCCACCTGATCAGGCCCTTCAAATATGTTATCTGCTGCTTTCCTCTGTCTCGTTTTCCTTCAATCTGGCCTGTCAGTATCAGATTCTCTAAGCTCTCCTTCCTCATTGCATGTCCAAGGAACTTCAACTGACTCTTCCTAATGCTCACTATTAGTTTTCTTTTCAATGCCATTCTTTCCAAAACCTCATCATTGCTCATATGTTCAGTCCATGATATCCGCATAATTAAAAAAAGAATAAAATAAAAAGTAAAAATTATACTTTATTCAGTACTGTTGTCTATTCTAATACTCTTAAAAATGGCATGAATCAATCTCCCCCTGCTATGGGTTAAATAGCAAAGCTGGCTGGGCTATCTTTCCTTTGGTAGCCACCAGTATAGGAGAAGAAAACTGAAGGCTTTGACCCTTGTATACTAGAATCAATGGGAGGATACACTATACACGGGCATCCGCACACATGTACATCCACACACAGTATGAAAGTAAAAGACAAATTTTAATGATATTTAACTAAATATGTTGTACCCTTTCATATTAGGTGTGTGTTTATACAATAGTGGAGAGGCCAGGGTGTCAGCTTGTCTCCTATCTCAAATAAAAATACAATAAGTAAACAAACATAGACAACTGTTTTTGCAAGAAAAATAAAGAAATAAGAACTTTATAAAGTCATCTGCACCCTATCAGTTACACAGTCCGATATGAGAAGACATTTTCAAAGCTAAAGATCATAAAGACAATGTTAAGAAGTTCACTCTCTGAGGAGAATTTGGAATCATACATACCGCTATCCATTGAAAAGGAATTGGTATACGAATTGGATGCAAAAACAATTAGCAGATTCAAAAAAAATCATCTAGTGAACACAATGAATGCCTTTAATATAGTTGACTGTACAACTTGAGACTTTTACTACTACTAGATGTAAAGAAGCAAGAGAAATAAGATGAAAGAAAGACTAGTCAAAAATTAATAATAATGACAAGGCTTCATCTAAGAAATCCACACAACTTAACACTACTACTACTACTAGGTGTAAAGAAGCAAGAGAAATAAGATGAATGAACAACTAGTCAATAATCATATCCTACTAAATGTTGAATGGGCCATGGTGTCAGTTTGCCCAATAGCAAGTGGGCCCCTTACATCAAATAAAAATGCAATAAAGAAACAAACAGACAACTGTTTTTACAAAAAAAAAAAAAAAGAAAACATCATAAAATCATCTGCACACTATCAGTTACTCAAATCTAATGTGAGAGGACATTTTCAAAGTTAAAGATCATAAAGACAAAGTGAAGAAATTCACTATCTGAGGAGAATTTGGAATTAGTGGCCATGAGTTCAATACTTGGATTTGGTAGTGACGAACCTTTCCAACATTAAAGAATAATAACTGATTTCACAGGATATTTTGCAATAATCATCAAGATAATCCATATCAGCCAATCAATGGACACCTGATGATGACCAGAGTTCTTGGTCGAAACGTTGTGTCTATTATAAAATCTATATCAACCAAGATGAGAACAAGAGTTTGAAATAACTCCAAGATTATTGAAAAAAAAAAAAAGAAAAAAAAATTTACTTTTCTCAGAAATAAATATAAAGAATGTTATACTGTTAAAAGATATTAAATTTAAGAATATAAGAATTCTGTAACAATTACAATGCCATTTTTATAATTTCTGTGCATAATTAAAGCAAAAGTAAGCATAAAATTTACCATTTGAAAAAATTATTTTTTTTTTTACCTGTTTGGCATGCATAATTCGTGCAAGTGTTTCCTGCGATCTAAGGGTTAAATCGATACATTTTCTTTGTATCTTCAATACTTTGAAGGTACTCTTTGAATTTGAAAAAAAATTTTGTTTAGAAGAAAAACAGCAACAGATTTTGAGTGATCGCATATAAAGATAGATAGAACTGAGAAAGTGAGACACACACACACACACACACACAACACCTACAGATAGGACTGAGAAAGGCACACACGGAACACATCCAGATAAATGGAACTGAGGAAGAGACACACATATGCAAATAGATTGAGATGAACAAGTGAGACACACACACACACACATAAATACATATATATATATGTAGATAGAACTGAGGAAGAGATGCACGCACACATATATACTGATAAGTAAAACTGAAAAACTCACACAGAAAGATAGATCTGAGGAGAGATAGACATATATAGACAGCAAAGAAGAGATGCACAAGGATAGAGCACGAACAGACTGAAACAGATAGATAGATAATGAACAGACTGAAACAGATAGATAGATAATACAAACAGACTGAAACAGATAGATAGATAATGAACAGACTGAAACAGATAGATAGATAAATGAACAGATCAAGATAGATAGATAGATAATGAACAGACTGAAACAGATAGATAGATAATGAACAGACTGAATGATAGATAGATAAATGAATGAATGAAACAGATAGATAGATAATGAATGATTGAAACAGATAGATAGATAATGAAAATAGACTGAAACAGATAGATAGATAATGAACAGACTGAAACAGATAGATAGATAATGAACAGACTGAAACAGATAGATAGATAATGAATGAATGAAACAGATAGATAGATAATGAACAGACTGAAACAGATAGATAGATACGGAACAGACTGAAACAGATAGATAGATAATGAACAGACTGAACAGATAGATAGATAATGAATGATTGAAACAGATAGATAGATAATGAACAGACTGAAACAGATAGATAGATAATGAACAGACTGAAACAGATAGATAGATAATGAACAGACTGAAACAGATAGATAGATAATGAATGACTGAAACAGATAGATAGATAATGAACAGACAGATAGATAGATAATGAATGAATGAAACAGATAGATAGATAATGAACAGACTGAAACAGATAGATAGATAATGAACAGACTGAAACAGATAGATAGATAATGAACAGACTGAAACAGATAGATAGATAATGAACAGACTGAAACAGATAGATAGATAATGAACAGACTGAAACAGATAGATAGATAATGAACAGACTGAAACAGATAGATAGATAATGAACAGACTGAAATAGATAGATAATGAACAGACTGAAACAGATAGATAGATAATGAAATAGACTGAAACAGATAGATAGATAATGAAACAGACTGAAACAGATAGATAGATAATGAACAGACTGAAACAGATAGATAGATAATGAATAGATAAACAGATAGATAGATACACAGACAGACTAAAACAGATAGATAGATAAATGAACAGACGAAACAGATAGATAGATAATGAACAGACTAAAACAAGATAGATAGATAATGAACAGACTAAAACAGATAGATAGATAATGAAATAGACTAAAACAGATAGATAGATAATGAACAGACTAAATAGATAGATAGATAATGAACAGACTAAAACAGATAGATAGATAATGAACAGACTAAAAATAGATAGATAGATAATGAACAGACTAAAATAGATAGATAGATAATGGAATAGACTAAAATAGATAGATAGATAATGAACAGACTAAAATAGATAGATAGATAATGAACAGACTAAAGAAATAGATAGATAGATAGATAGAACAGACTAAAAATAGATAGATAGATAATGAACAGACTAAAATAGATAGATAGATAGATAGATAGATAGATAGATAGATACATAATGAATTGACTGGCATAGATATATAGATAAAGTATTGACTGAGACAGACAGATAGATAGATAATGAACAGACTGGCATAGATAGATAGATAGATAGATAGATAGTAAACATGTTATGGAAATTAACGAATTTTAACGAAACTTGATTATAAGCAACCGAGAATTTGTGATAGATAGATAGATCGATAGATAGATAGATAGATAGATAATGAACACACTGAGATAGATAGATAGATAGATAGATAGATAGATAATGAACACACTGAGATAGATAGATAGATAGATAGATAGATAGATAGATAGATAGATAGATAATGAACAGACTGGCATAGATAGATAGATAGATAGATAGATAGATAGATAATGAACAGACTGGCATAGATAGATAGATAGATAGATAGATAGATAGATAATGAACAGACTGGCATAGATAGATAGATAGATAGATAGATAGATAGATAATGAACAGACTGGCATAGATAGATAGATAGATAGATAGATAGATAGATAATGAACAGACTGGCATAGATAGATAGATAATGAACACACTGAGATAGATAGATAGATAGATAATGAACACACTGAGATAGATAGATAGATAGATAATGAACACACTGAGATAGATAGATAGATAGATAATGAACACACTGAGATAGATAGATAGATAGATAATGAACACACTGAGATAGATAGATAGATAGATAATGAACACACTGAGATAGATAGATAGATAGATAATGAACACACTGAGATAGATAGATAGATAGATAATGAACACACTGAGATAGATAGATAGATAGATAATGAACACACTGAGATAGATAGATAGATAGATAATGAACACACATGAGATAGATAGATAGATAGATAATGAACACACTGAGATAGATAGATAGATAGATAATGAACACACTGAGATAGATAGATAGATAGATAATGAACACATGAGATAGATAGATAGATAGATAATGAACACACTGAGATAGATAGATAGATAGATAATGAACACACTGAGATAGATAGATAGATAGATAATGAACACACTGAGATAGATAGATAGATAGATAATGAACACACTGAGATAGATAGATAGATAGATAATGAACACACTGAGATAGATAGATAGATAGATAATGAACACACTGAGATAGATAGATAGATAGATAATGAACACACACTGAGATAGATAGATAGATAGATAATGAACACACTGAGATAGATAGATAGATAGATAATGAACACACTGAGATAGATAGATAGATAGATAGATAGATAATAGACACACTGAGATAGATAGATAGATAGATAGATAATGAACACACTGAGATAGATAGATAGATAGATAGATAATAGACACACAAGATAGATAGATAGATAGATAGATAATGAACACACTGAGATAGATAGATAGATAGATAGATAATGAACACACTGAGATAGATAGATAGATAGATAGATAGATAATGAACACACTGAGATAGATAGATAGATAGATAGATAATGAACACACTGAGATAGATAGATAGATAGATAGATAATGAACACACTGAGATAGATAGATAGATAGATAATGAACACACTGAGATAGATAGATAGATAGATAGATAATGAACACACTGAGATAGATAGATAGATAGATAATGAACACACTGAGATAGATAGATAGATAGATAATGAACACACTGAGATAGATAGATAGATAGATAATGAACACACTGAGATAGATAGATAGATAGATAGATAATGAACACACTGAGATAGATAGATAGATAGATAGATAATGAACACACTGAGATAGATAGATAGATAGATAGATAATGAACACACTGAGATAGATAGATAGATAGATAATGAACACACTGAGATAGATAGATAGATAGATAGATAATGAACACACTGAGATAGATAGATAGATAGATAGATAATGAACACACTGAGATAGATAGATAGATAGATAGATAATGAACACACTGAGATAGATAGATAGATAGATAGATAATGAACACACTGAGATAGATAGATAGATAGATAGATAATGAACACACTGAGATAGATAGATAGATAGATAATGAACACACTGAGATAGATAGATAGATAATGAACACACTGAGATAGATAGATAGATAGATAGATAATGAACACACTGAGATAGATAGATAGATAGATAATGAACACTGAGATAGATAGATAGATAGATAATGAACACACTGAGATAGATAGATAGATAGATAATGAACACACTGAGATAGATAGATAGATAGATAGATAATGAACACACTGAGATAGATAGATAGATAGATAGATAATGAACACACTGAGATAGATAGATAGATAGATAGATAATGAACACACTGAGATAGATAGATAGATAGATAGATAATGAACACACTGAGATAGATAGATAGATAGATAGATAATGAACACACTGAGATAGATAGATAGATAGATAGATAGATAATGAACACACTGAGATAGATAGATAGATAGATAGATAATGAACACACTGAGATAGATAGATAGATAGATAATGAACACACTGAGATAGATAGATAGATAGATAATGAACACACTGAGATAGATAGATAGATAGATAATGAACACACTGAGATAGATAGATAGATAGATAATGAACACACTGAGATAGATAGATAGATAGATAGATAATGAACACACTGAGATAGATAGATAGATAGATAGATAATGAACACACTGAGATAGATAGATAGATAGATAGATAATGAACACACTGAGATAGATAGATAGATAGATAATGAACACACTGAGATAGATAGATAGATAGATAATGAACACACTGAGATAGATAGATAGATAGATAATGAACACACTGAGATAGATAGATAGATAGATAATAGATACACTGAGATAGATAGATAGATAGATAATGAACACACTGAGATAGATAGATAGATAGATAATGAACACACTAGATAGATAGATAGATAGATAATGAACACACTGAGATAGATAGATAGATAGATAATGAACACACTGAGATAGATAGATAGATAGATAATGAACACACTGAGATAGATAGATAGATAGATAGATAATGAACACACTGAGATAGATAGATAGATAGATAATGAACACACTGAGATAGATAGATAGATAGATAATGAACACACTGAGATAGATAGATAGATAGATAATGAACACACTGAGATAGATAGATAGATAGATAATGAACACACTGAGATAGATAGATAGATAGATAATGAACACACTGAGATAGATAGATAGATAGATAATGAACACACTGAGATAGATAGATAGATAGATAATGAACACACTGAGATAGATAGATAGATAGATAATGAACACACTGAGATAGATAGATAGATAGATAATGAACACACTGAGATAGATAGATAGATAGATAATGAACACACTGAGATAGATAGATAGATAGATAATGAACACATAGATAGATAGATAGATAGATAATGAACACACTGAGATAGATAGATAGATAGATAATGAACACACTGAGATAGATAGATAGATAGATAATGAACACACTGAGATAGATAGATAGATAGATAGATAATGAACACACTGAGATAGATAGATAGATAGATAGATAATGAACACACTAGGATAGATAGATAGATAGATAGATAGATAATGAACACACTGAGATAGATAGATAGATAGATAGATAATATAGATACACTGAGATAGATAGATAGATAGATAATGAACACACTGAGATAGATAGATAGATAGATAATGAACACACTGAGATAGATAGATAGATAGATAATGAACACACTGAGATAGATAGATAGATAGATAGATAATGAACACACTGAGATAGATAGATAGATAGATAGATAGATAATGAACACACTGAGATAGATAGATAGATAGATAGATAGATAATGAACACACTGAGATAGATAGATAGATAGATAGATAATGAACACACTGAGATAGATAGATAGATAGATAGATAATGAACACACTGAGATAGATAGATAGATAGATAATGAACACACTGAGATAGATAGATAGATAGATAATGGACACACTGAGATAGATAGATAGATAATGAACACACTGAGATAGATAGATAGATAGATAGATAATGAACACACTAAGAGATAGATAGATAGATAGATAGATAATGAACACACTGAGATAGATAGATAGATAGATAATGAACACACTGAGATAGATAGATAGATAGATAATGAACACACTGAGATAGATAGATAGATAGATAATGAACACACTGAGATAGATAGATAGATAGATAGATAATGAACACACTGAGATAGATAGATAGATAGATAATGAACACACTGAGATAGATAGATAGATAGATAGATAATGAACACACTGAGATAGATAGATAGATAGATAGATAATGAACACACTGAGATAGATAGATAGATAGATAGATAATGAACACACTGAGATAGATAGATAGATAGATAATGAACACACACAGATAGATAGATAGATAATGAACACACTGAGATAGATAGATAGATAGATAAACAAACACACTGAGATAGATAGATAGATAGATAATGAACACACTGATAGATAGATAGATAGATAGATAATGAACACACTGAGATAGATAGATAGATAGATAGATAGATAATGAACACACTGAGATAGATAGATAGATAGATAGATAATGAACACACTGAGATAGATAGATAGATAGATAGATAATGAACACACTGAGATAGATAGATAGATAGATAATAGACACACTGAGATAGATAGATAGATAGATAATGAACACACTGAAAGATAGATAGATAGATAGATAATGAACACACTAGGATAGATAGATAGATAATGAACACACTGAGATAGATAGATAGATAGATAATGAACACTAGATAGATAGATAGATAGATAATGAACACACTGAGATAGATAGATAGAAGATAAACGAACACACACTGAGATAGATAGATAGATAGATAATGAACACACTGAGATAGATAGATAGATAGATAATGAACACACTACAGATAGATAGATAGATAGATAATGAACACACTGAGATAGATAGATAGATAGATAATGAACACACTGAGATAGATAGATAGATAGATAATGAACACACTGATTGATAGATAGATAGATAGATAATGAACACACTGAGATAGATAGATAGATAGATAATGAACACACTGAGATAGATAGATAGATAGATAATGAACACACTGAGATAGATAGATAGATAGATAATGAACACACTGAGATAGATAGATAGATAGATAATGAACACACTGAGATAGATAGATAGATAGATAATGAACACACTGAGATAGATAGATAGATAGATAATGAACACACTGAGATAGATAGATAGATAGATAATGAACACACTGAGATAGATAGATAGATAGATAATGAACACACTGAGATAGATAGATAGATAGATAATGAACACACTGAGATAGATAGATAGATAGATAATGAACACACTGAGATAGATAGATAGATAGATAATGAACACACTGAGATAGATAGATAGATAGATAATGAACACACTGAGATAGATAGATAGATAGATAATGAACACACTGAGATAGATAGATAGATAGATAATGAACACACTGAGATAGATAGATAGATAGATAATGAACACACTGAGATAGATAGATAGATAGATAATGAACACACTGAGATAGATAGATAGATAGATAATGAACACACTGAGATAGATAGATAGATAGATAATGAACACACTGAGATAGATAGATAGATAGATAATGAACACACTAGAGATAGATAGATAGATAGATAATGAACACACTGAGATAGATAGATAGATAGATAATGAACACACTGAGATAGATAGATAGATAGATAATGAACACACTGAGATAGATAGATAGATAGATAATGAACACACTGAATGAATGATAGATAGATAATGAACACACTGAGATAGATAGATAGATAGATAATGGACACACTGAGATAGATAGATAGATAGATAATGAACACACTGAGATAGATAGATAGATAGATAATGAACACACTGAGATAGATAGATAGATAGATAATGAACACACTGAGATAGATAGATAGATAGATAATGAATACTGAGATAGATAGATAGATAGATAGATAGATAGATAGATAGATAGAATCATGGATAGAGGCACACCTGCATACGGAGAGGTATGAACTGAGACAGAGACATATAGAGGATTATGTTTGATTTAATATTTCTGAAATCTTTGGCTTTTACACCGCTGATCCTCTTGTGGGCACACAGGTGATGCCCAGATTTAAGAATATCAATTTATTGAATCTGAGTATAGAAATGATAATCTTCCCATTGAAGGATCAACCACTTTATTGATTAATTGGTTGTTTGTCAAGCAGATCAATTAAAGAGAATGAGTAGTAGCAGCACCTCTGCAGACAACAGGACATTATCTATAAGATTCTGTTAGGCTTTACTTGGATCATGTTTGGAAATTGATCCAGAAATTGTCAGGTTCCTCCTGCCAGGCTTTACAAGAGTCAGATGTGACCAACAATGGAGCTACCTTGTCATCACTTCCCAGCCTGGATCGCTCAAATTATTTTCTTTCTTGTCCATCGGGTCTCAAGTGCTTGTGACTTCATGCTAGCTGAACCACTGACAAACTATTCTACCTGCCCAATTTCACCCATGTGCAACCCAAAATGCCAAATACAGGTGGGGGATACTAGAATCAAGCAAGTACAAAAATTTAAATACCTAGGAAGTGTTCTAACAGGAGATCTGAGGGCAAATTGGCATAGCAAAGGACACGTTCCAGAAGCTGAGTAAAGTACTAACACACAGGAAAATTTCACTAGAAACAAAGAAAAGAGTGCTGGATTGCTATGCGATGTCAGTTCTTCAATACGCCAGTGAATGCTGGACAATATAATCGAAAATGAGGACAAAACTGGAAGCAGTGAAAATGTGGTTCTACAGAATGATGCTGCGGATATTGTGGACTGAGCATGCAAGCAACGATGAAATGTTGGAAAGAATGATAACCAAAATGAAATTAATACTGAGCATCAGGTAGAGACAACTGAAGTTCCTGGGACACGCAATGAGGAAGGACAGCCTGGAGAACCTGATACTGACTGGCCAGATAGAAGGAAAGAGAGACAGAGGAAGGCAGTGGATAACATATTTGCAGGGCCTGATCAGGTGGTTGACGGAACGGGGGTTGACAGGAGTAACAGGAACAAACATACTAAGAGCCAGAAGGGATAGGGAGACGTAGAGAACCATGATCGCCTACGTCCTGAAGGGACAGGGCACATAGAAGAAGAAGCCTGGGTTTTCCCTGGAACATTTCAAATGGTGCCGCACGTTGGGATCGCTGTGTTCAAAAGGGAATGTTCTAACCACTCAACCATGAACTCATATACAGGAGGCGATGGGTAAATTGTCACCAGTGTCATATGCAGTCTACAATGAGTAAATTGTGACTAGTGTCATATGCAGGGTGTGATAGGCAAATTGTCACAATGATATATGTGGTGTGATGGGTTAACTGTCATCATTTTATATTTTTAATTTCATGCATTGTTTGCTTTTGATTTTGTTGACTGCACAGTATAGTAGGGTCAGTTGGACACTGTCTGTGAGAAAAAGAGCAACATGACACAATTCGCTCCCTTAGAAATTTGTAAACAACATACTGTACTCCAATACAAACATTTCACAGTGTTTAGATGTCAATATGAGGACAGTGTAGAGGATTTGGAAAGAGTTGAATGAGTCTAATGGTGATTATGAAGGTGTCTGGAATGATCACTAGTTTGGGTGCAAGTCTTCTACCAGTAATGCAATCATCAGGATATAAGATACTGAAGCATTTTTGCAATATCTTTTTTTTTTTTTTTTTTTTTTGCGTGAATCAAGTTGGGTATTAAAAAACACAATGTGTGAATGAGTGAGTTTTGTTTAATGGCATATCAACCTCTGTCTGATATTTAATGCCAGAAAAAAAAAAAAAAAAAAAAAAAAAAAGAAAAATGGAGGGTTTGGTTATAGTGAGAAGGTTGATTTAGTCAGATTTTAATGGAAAATTAAAAAAAAAAATATTTTAAAAAACTGAAGATATCTTCTAGTTTAGTATTAAAAAATGTTTTTTTTTTTTTTATAATCATATCACCCCAAGCATGGCGGTAATGCCACTGATGCGCAGGGGGCTACTTAAGAGTAAAAAGATTGGCAAAGAGAAAGCCGGAAACCACATCCTAAACAGGGAACAAGGGATGAGCCTCTTCACCTGTTCAAAAGACGTGGGTGGAGTGTGAACCGGATTGCTGGTAATAAGTTTTTTCCTTCACAAAATGTATTATGGCAAGAATATTTTTCTTTCAAATTTGTAATTTTTTCTATAAAAGTCTATTTTTCATACTTTCATAGTGTTTTGCCCTCAGTTTTGGGGTTAACTATTTGCCTACAGCTGGGACCCTAACAGGTGCTAACACTCTGGGTCAGGGTGGATCTGGGAACAATAGCAATTAAGAGGTGGTTCCATGCTCCTCACAATCTCCCAATCAGAGGCCTTGCTGCCAGATACAGTTTACAGTCATATCCAGGACTTCTTATATTTATTTAAACCCTATCACATACCAAATGTATTTATAGCTTACCAAGTCCAACGTTAAGGGCTTTTGGAATTAAGCATTCTACAAGAGGCATGGGTTAAGGTTAGATTATTATATGTGGGGTGCAGTTGAACAAAAAACCAACAAAACTTGTAACACTGAAGATGAACTAAAGACACTATGCACGAACTTAATTAAAGAGACACATGCAGAAAAAGTTGCAAAAGATTCTGAAGTCATTTAGAGGCTGTGCTTGAAGCCAATGGGGATTTTATTGAATAAATTTACTCTTTAGTATTTCAAGATATTTTTATGTAATTCAGATGACAATTCATTCATCACACCCTGTAGAATTTGGTCATTCAGTACCACTTAAATATTTAAATAAGCACAACAGTACCAACCATCATGATAACAATTGGTATAACTGACTTGACCATTTTAGATAGATCAACCTGAGGGTTGATACACACGTGCACAATATGCTAAGCATCTGATGAATATGTAAAAGTTAAGCCTATTTTTATACATTTCCTAGTGTTTTGACATCAGTTTGAAGGTCAAACTATTTTCAAGGTGGACCTGGGAACAACAGCAATTATGAGGTGGTACCATGCTCCTCACAACCTCCCAATCAGAGGCCTTGCTGCCAGATGCAGTTTACTGTCATACCCAGGATGATGCTTAAATGGATAGATAAATATAGAGATACATTGGTATATTAAGATTTTTGTTTTATATTAGTTAACACAAGCATCAATTTCTTTAAATTCAGGAAAGTGTTTCGTTGAGAAAGAAAAGTGTGATATATATTAGAGGTAAAATCGCTGACTGACACCAACTTGGTCAAGTTTCAATCCTGGGTAAAAAGCAATCGGCTGTCTAACCGTATACTGATGAGCTGTGATACAGCGAAACATCTGTCTGCGGATGACTATATATATATATATATATATATATATATATATATATATATATGTGTGTGTGTGTATGAAATTATTTGTTTGAACTTTTGTTTTTGATAGATACTAGTATTTAAGTAGATATTCCGTTTATAATCAAGCAGTATATATATTTATTTCTCCTGGCCTGATTATTTATGATAAATTTTTGTGATGAAAATGTGTCATTTGGCAGGATTCGAACGTGCCAACTCTATCCATATAGGGGAAGTCACCAATTGATCTAGTGCTTCTTAGACCTCTCAACCACAACCACACACACACTACCAGCCATAATTATTAGGCCACCCCAGTGTTTTACAAAATGATGTATTTCATTTTATTTTTTAGTATTTATTGCCAAGTGAATAATTGTAAATGAAAATAGAATGGTTCTTTTGTTAATACAATAACATGTGCATCAAATGAATTTATAAATATTTAATAATTACCTATATTGCAGTTTCATCAATGACAGAATGAAGAAAATTTGGGGTGATTTGGACGAGTTCATCTTTGCTTCCTTGCCTTGTAAAATTTTGCAAAGTAATAATAACAAAAGAACCATTCTATTTGCATTTCGAATAATCCGCTGGCAATAAATACTAAAAATAGTATGAAATACATCATGGGGTGATCTAATAATTATGGTTGGTAGTGTACATATATGATTATTTAATTATGGGTCTTAATAAGATTAGACCTGTATTAAAAAGCGTTCAATACAATTATATTGTAGAACTTTTGAATATTCTTCATTTGTAAATGAATTATTACATGACCTAGGTTTCTATCATGTGATATCTTCAGGCGATTTGCAAATTGCCTGAAGATATCACATGATAGAAACCTAAGTTGCAGAGTGTGTCTATGTGTGTGTGTGTGCATATATATATATATATATATATATATATATATATATATATATATCTCCACTGGCCTGAATATTTGTGAAAAGCAAATATAAAATGGAACTTTGTGTGTGTATGTGTGTCTGTCCGTTACCTATAGACTCCGAAATGGCTGAACCTATTTTTTTGAAATTTACAGTTGTACTATAAGCGTCTGCAAATGTTCTTAGCTAGGTTTTGTGTCAAGGTATCCCCAATAAATATCAATAATCGAAAAAAATCAGGTTATAGAAGGAGTGGCCCGATTTTAATCAAATTTGATAAGACTCATAGACAAAGACATAAGAAACAATATTCATAAGTTTCAAGGTTGCAGTTCTTACAATAGTGCAGAAAATCGATAATATATATATATATATATAAAGGCAAGATGTTTGTATGTGTGTCTGTTTATCTGTCTGTATGTCGTTTATACAAATCCACAATTTTTATCCTATTCTCACCAAACTTCACCCAAATATTTTTTAGGCTGAGTCTGAGCTCCAGGAAAATGAATTAGTTTTAAAGCTTTCATTACACCTGAGCAACGCTGGGTTATACTGTTAGTATATATATATATATATATATGGTTAAATAAAATAAAGACAAGAGGAAAACTGTATTTTAAATCGCCTATGTGTTTCGTCCTGTGATGGACATTTTCTAGGTAAAAAGACGAAATGAGCTTTATTCTAAATTTGATATATATACATATATATATATATATATATATATATATATATATATATATATGGTGCGATTGGTAAATTGTCGCAATTAATTTATTATTTTAAAGAGTCTGAGCTCCAGGACCATGGATTAGTTTTAAAGCTTTCATTACACCAGAGCAACGCAGGGCTATACTGCTTATATATATATATATATATATATATATATATATATATATATATAGCATAAAATTCAATAAAATATTCACAGTATCTAATGTGTTACTGATCCTAATTTAAGCTTGTCTATCATTACTAACAATACGAGTTCAATCTTCAGAGTTCTTGAAACTAGTGTCATTTTGCCCAAGCCAAACTTTCCATGGTGTCGTACTTAGTATCTATTGCAGACCAGTATGACTTTGATAGGACAACATTTTTTTAGAGTGTCATCTCTAGCCGGCGTCACCAACTGAATATGAACACAATATCATGCACTTCACCACGTCTACATATTGTTTTTAATTCAGAGTTTTCCTTCTCTTAGACTTGTTGCCAACCACGGCTGTAGCACCTACTATTCACTCACAGCTGAGAGGAGTTGGATTTATATCTTTCCCAAGTGTATTAGCATGTACATGAAGGAGATAAACTTTAAACTTGACTCTCTGATTCTTCAATGCAAGCCACAATGTGCCTCCATAAAATTCTAGCTTGGAGAAAATAAAATTAAAAAATGGTTAAAAGAGAGTTTTTATTAAAGGCCCTGAGGACGTGTGGGTGGGGTTTTGGAAAAGGTGGCGTAATTAACCAACTTTTCTCCAAACAGAGAAACCAGAATGTCAAGCAGAAAGAATGACAAACAAGAGAGAGTAAAAAAAAAAAAAAAAAAGGATACCAAATTGGTTGAATGTTCTTCGCTTGGCAGTGCCATTAGAGGCAAAAAGGAAACAATCTTTTCTGGCTTCATAATAAAGCTTATTGTCTTGAAGTCTACAAACAGCAGCTGTTTGTTCGAGAGCTGAAATGCAACATGAAGCACGGCAAATGGCTGATACAAATCGACAACACTAACACCACTATGGGGGACCCTGAAACAACAGCTCGAGAGCACCGACAGACCATTTTTAAAAGCATTTATAGCAAATGCAACAAGGGGGGAGTGTTTCTAGGTATGGGATGACGCAGGAAGAGAGAAGGCGACCATCTATGTCAGTCAAGTTGTCAAACAAAGGAAGGCCTACCCATATTCAGGTAAGAAAAGGGTAAGAAAGTCAAAGTATCTTGTCCCTCTTCCCCTACCCCAGGTGACCCTTTCAGTTTCTTTTGCTTATCAATAGTTTTTTTCTTTTTCTTTTTGTGCCACCTTGCTAAACTGATAGACTACAGTAGCAATGCCGAAGTCTTGGCAGCGATACAAAGAAGAAATCAGAACAAAATATTTCTCTTTGGGTTTGAACTGTTATCTCGAATTATTTTTATTTTGATGTCCATAAAATGGGGGTTTCGTTTCTCTTGTATCTACAGTAATAAAGTGAGCCCTCACTTTATGGCATACAAGAACAGCTTTAAATGCACACGGTTATCAGCCATATATATATATATATATATATATATATATATATCTTTAGAAAAGAAAATTTTAAGAATAGTTTCCACTTCTGTGAATATGAGTGACTCTTCAGAAGTGAATTGAGTTCTTTCAGTGACTGGTATGTGTATACACTGCTTACACACGTTAAAATTTCCCTTTTCTGATTCCATGAGCCTATGGCTTTGTGGGTAGCAACTCTGACTGACACCAAATTGGTCAAGTTTCGATCCCGCAAGTGGATGTGTTTAGCCACACTTATGAGCTGTGATACAGCGAAACAGGCTTGTATGTGGATGACTAATATATGTGTGTAAATTTTTAAGAAAATCAGTTCAGCCGTTTTGGAGTCTATAGGTAACGGACACACACAAAGATTCATTTATAAATAAGTTTATATATATATATATATATATATATATATAGCTTAATACTTAGTTTTTGGTCATAATAGGGTTAGACCAGTCCACATTTGTATTAAAAAGTGTTCAATATAATTGTATTGTAAAACTTTTTAATATTTTCCATTTGTAAATGAGTTATTACATGACCTAAGTTTCTACCATGAGTGGTGTCTTCAGGCAATTTTTAATAACTGATTTTACCCTTTACCGTTTTTCTTTTCATGCATCAGTGTTTTTTTTTAACGCTTATGTATCATACTTTAAAACTGTATATATATATATATATATATATGTGTGTGTGTGTGTGTGTGTGTCAGATTAAATAAATTGCAAAACTGTGTTGTGGTTACTTTTTGTTACCATAACTTACATCCCTGAAGATGATCTCTGAAAGAGATTGAAAGTACTTGGGAACATAGAGAAATTAATGATAATAACATCTGTCACAGCTCATTTCTGACATCTTTCAATTACAATACACAAAAGATTATCCATGAGCATGAATGGATTTTATTAAAAATAAGTAGACACAATGTTTGCAATTTATTTAATCTGACATGTCTAAAAGAAAGTTTGCTGCCTAAATACACACACATTTTATATATTATTTTGTTATTACAATGGTTTACATAAGCATTATAACACTACACATGTTTCAGAAAAACACTGTGTTGTTATAAAACAGTGTAATAACAAAATTACAATATTAAGCACTACTCTGTATTGGGCACTCTTTATAAAAGTAAATGCATGAAAAGTGGGTTTTAATCTATGTTCCTTCAATTCATAATAATAATAACAATAATAATAATATATATATATATATATATATATATATATATATATATATATATATCAGCATGCAATGTGGGTATAGAAGAATCCAAAGGAGTATCCTGTGCATACAGTGGTAGGATAACTCTCTATGAGAGCTCTAAATATATATGTATATAAATACATATAGAGCAAATATAAGAAGAATTAAGGTAGACATTATTTCATGGTAAATCAGAAGTATAGGCCTATTTCAGGTGAACCATCATCAGCTTCCGTCTTTATTGTACAAAGGATTTTACACGAATATATATAATTCTTTCAAAATGTTGAATTTACTCACATTTCTCATTCATAACAACATTAGCAAACCTAATTTCATGAAATCCTAACAGGTGAAATATGTCACAAATAAACTTTCTACATTTTGTCTTAAAATATGCTCAATACTGTCTTTTGATATATAGAAATATATACTGTTGTTTAATATCATATATAAGCATTTAAGAATAACAGAATGGAGACATTCTTTTTAATATATTAGACAATATATTCAATAAGTGACACTCTTTCCTGAAAAAGCATTGGCACAAACAAAAAAAAAAATACATTGCCTTACAAAGTGTCATAGTCTTTATGTGTTTTGAAGTTTACGGTACTTTCAAATTGGAAGGTTAGTAGATAGTGAAAAAGAAAAGAAAATGTTCCTCAGTGGTTATTGAAGGGTTGGGAAATAGCAAGGGAGTGGGGAGGTTGTTGTTGTTAGGTATGTAAAAGTTTTATTTATGTATTAACTAGCTGTCACATGAAACTGAAAACAGGTGTGACTTCTAACAAACAATTATCAGGCAGACCTGGGAGAAATAAAACAATTAAAAGTCAATGTTCAGCAGCGATGACCCAGTTAACAACTGATTAGAGGCAATATTTGCCAGTTTTACTTTGTAGGACCAATCAAACTTACTTTACTTTGTAGGGCCAATCAAACTTACTTTACTTTGTAGGGCCAATCAAACTTACTTTACTTTGTAGGGCCAATCAAACTTACTTTACTTTGTAGGGCCAATCAAACTTACTTTACTTTGGAGGGCCAATCAAACTTACTTTACTTTGGAGGGCCAATCAAACTTACTTTACTTTGGAGGGCCAATCAAACTTACTTTACTTTGGAGGGCCAATCAAACTTACTTTACTTTGGAGGACCAATCAAACTTACTTTACTTTGGAGGACCAATCAAACTTACTTTACTTTGGAGGACCAATCAAACTTACTTTACTTTGGAGGACCAATCAAACTTACTTTACTTTGGAGGACCAATCAAACTTACTATTGCAACAGGAGTAAATAGTTGTGCTGTCAAGACTTAGTTGGGAAAATAATACACTTGGAAAAGGTATGAAGCTATTTCTTCTACCCTCCAGCTATAGATAAATAGCATGACAGACTGATTTCTATAGCCTTGGATGTCAACAGGTCTAGGGGAAGGTCAACTTGACTAGAATTAGAAATCATTTCTTCAGTTTCAGTCTAGTTTGTCACATTCACACATGTGCTAATACCATTGTGAAAGGTATGTATATATCTCTTGTACCCCAGCTATGGATAAATAGTAAGGCCAACTGGGTTTTGAAGCCTTGACTGGTAGCAAGTGAAATTAGATTAGACTTGAGAGAGTTGGACTCCATCAGGTTACCTTAGTCAGGACGCACCACTCCTACTGTGGCATGTGTGGTGCCCCTACAACTGTAATTAGTTAGGGGACTCATGATAGCTTAGATGTGGCTCAAGGTCAAAAGTATGGGGCACCTAGTGAGGATTGAACTCACTACCCAGAGGCAATGATTCTAGCGAAACAAGCTTGCTAACCATTAGATAACGTTGAGATGGTGTGATCTACAACAATAAAATGTCCGTAGAAATTCCCCTATTGCATCTTTTAAATTTTAATTCATTTCACCCCAAGAAAGGCTGTAAAGCCACTAAGTCACAAGCCAGGGATCATTTTGACACTGTATTGATATTATAAACAAATTTAGTAACAAATATTTAGTCATATCATATTGAATATCTAACTTGAGTTAGAAAAACACTTTCAAAACAATTGTGAACATTTAGAAAATATGCTGATATCAATGACATCTCACTTAGTTTTTTTTCAATTGGAGTAGATAGATCTATCGCCCGGTTCACACTCCACCCATGTCTATTGAACAGGTGAAGAGGCTCATCCCTTGTTCCCTGTTCAGGATGTGGTTTCCGGCTTTCTCTTTTCCAATCTTTTCACTATTACATAGCCCCCTGCACATCAGTGGCGTTACTGCCTTGCTTGGGCTGATACGATTAAAAAAAAAAAAAGAAGCACATTTTGACATTTTTAAATAACAGCTAAATGAGTTAGCCTAAGGCCACATAACTCTGTAAAAGTCAGGGATCATTTTGACACTGTATCGATATTATAAACAGGACCCTCATTTAAATTGATAATTTTCTATTCTGACAAGTTATGTTAGCCTAAGGCCACATAACTCTGTAAAAGTCAGAGATCATTTTGACACTGTATTGATATTATAAACAGGACCCTCATTTAAATTGATATTTTTCAATTCTGACAAGACTTACAGCCATATCATGTTGAGACCCTAATTCTACAGTGTGTGTGGAAGAATTAGGAAAAGAAATATCACTAATGATCGGAAAGAGAAAAAAAGTCATCAAGGGAACATTAGATAGCGATTTACATTACATTTAAATTTTAACAATATTTGCCTATACTTCCGAGTCGGGGTAGTATTTACGTTATTTAAATTGTTTGGACTGCTTATTGCCATGTTTATGATGTTGTATGCTCCGGCCTCAAGGACACATAGCTCAGTGGATATAGACCTTTGTTAGCTCCAGTGACTTGAGCCAAAGAGTTGTGAGTTCAATACCTGGTTATAGCAGTGGTAAACAAATAACTTAGAGAATTGAGTTCAAGGGAGATAACTATATGGTATCCGGAAGTAGCATCACACATGAAATGAGAATGATCTATCCCAGTGATTGAAATAAGGGGTTCAGTTCAAAATTCCTAGTACCTGAAGCAGGCTGGGGCGTACAACAGCCGAAACATAATAAGCATGGCAATAAAGATGAGGACAACAGTCCGAACAAAATAAATAATGTATATCTTAACAACTTTAACAAAATATTGCAACAACAATCATAAATGTGAATGCTGGTTGTCATATTAAGAAGTGGGTACAAATGAAAAGATTTTAAATTGACAACAATTTTCCATTTTCTTAAAACAACCGTTAAACAGTTCTATCTTCCCTTCTTTCTTTTTTTCTAACCAAATTTCTGTTTTATGAACATTTCCCTTAATAATAATTTCAAGATAATTTAGCAGACAATTTTATTTTATTTATGGTAACCGGATTTTTAGCAGTCGCCTCAGAAAAAACAGTTAAAGTTGACAACCTTTGCTTTGTTTTTTGCTTTATTTCACATTCTCACTGAAACTTAAGTAGCGTCTTTTTCCCTCTTAACCACATGATCAAAATGGTATGGTCCATTATTTACGAGGTAATGGCAGGATATGTTAAGCATGTTTATTTTGCATTGTTTCTTTCTCACTAAATTCCTGTCTTAAGAACATTTCTCTTAATCTAATCTAAACTTATTTATAAATGGAACTGTGTGTGTGTGTGTGTGTGCCTGTGTATCCATTACCTATAGACTCCAAAACGGCTGAACTGATTTTCTTGAAAATTTACTCAGTTCTACTATAAGCGTCTGCAAGTGTTCTTAGCTAGGTTTTGTGTCAAGGTACCTCCGTTAAATATCAAAAATCGATAATCGAAAAAAGTTGGGTTATAGAAGGAGTGGTCCGATTGTAATCAAATTTGATACACTCATAGACAAAGACATAAGAAACGATATTCAGAAGTTTCAAGGTTGCAGTTTTTACAATAGTGCAGAAAATCGATAATATAAAAGGCAAGATGTTGGTGTGTGTGTGTGTGTGTGTGTGTGTGTGTGTGTGTGTGTCTGTTTATCTGCCTGTATGTCTGTATTTTTTCAGCCGTTTTATTTTAGTTTTTGCTTCGGATTTGGCTCTAAGTAGGTATAATTGTAGTTCTTAGTCTCAGCCATGATACCATTTACTCAGAGGACTTATTTAGCCTTCAAAATTCAGTTTACCACGAAAAAACTTAGTTGATATCGATACCAGGAAATTAAAATTTGGCTTACATACATTCGTTTTTCTTTCAGTTTACGGTTTCACTTTAACTGGAAACAACTATTGCTTTTTAGTCTTTCGTGCCAACGTCTGAAGAGTCTGAGCTTCAGAACTATGGATTAGTTTTAAAGCTTTCATTACACCCGAGCAACGCCGGGCTATACTGCTAGTATTTTTATATAGAAAGAGAAAAAAATGAGGAAAAATGAGGAGATGAGAAAGTAATGAAAAGGAAAAGTAACCACATTTGATACATACACAAAATATACGTATTAGGTGCGATTGGTAAATTGTCGCAATTATTTTATTATTTCAAATATTCTTTAGGCTGAGTCTGAGCTCCAGGACCATGGATTAGTTTTAAAGCTTTCATTACACCCGAGCAATGCCGGGCTATACTGCTAGTTTAAAATAATGCAGCAGACGTTATTTTATTCTATTTATGGTAATTATCTTATGTGATTTCTGTCATTCGATATTGTTTGTCTGAAAAAGGTTCTTTTATCATGGCCGCCATTACTTTTTGGCCTTTTGACTAAGATCAAAGTGTAGTATCTGTTGTTGTCAGCTTAATCTGATTCTCTCTCATCACCTCAATCCTCCTTTCTTTCTTTCATTTTCTCACTGAAACCAAGTAGTCTTTTTCTCTCTTTCCAGGAGATCAAAATGTGGAATAATTCATAATACGGTATTGGCAGGATGCAATGGTCATGCTAACAATGGGAGGGACATGAATAATTATAATAAGAGAAATCCAACCATGAAAGAAACTGGGACCCTAAACTTTGAAAAATAGGAAAGAAAAGATGCTAAATAAAAAAAAAATTGTTTTAATTTTTTTTTTTTTTTTTTTGGTTAATTTTCATCTCGTACAGACCACAAGAGCCACTCAAGGTAGAGGGTAACAGTCGAAGCAGTAATGATGAATGAGGTGTGTCATATGAACAGAGGAAAAAGCTGTTGGAAGTGAGAGATTAAGAAGATAAGAATAGATTGATTTTACAGTTTACTAACCCATTATAGGTTATTTAACCCTTTAGCATTCAAAAATACTGAAATGTGCCTCGTAAATATCAACTCAAAGTCTCACTGTTTGTGTGAATCCATTATTTGCGATGATGTCATATATTATACATGGAGTGGGTTACAGTAGATTGAACCCTTAGAGCTGATATTTACATGGCGGGTGAAATGTTAAAAGGTTAAAGCCGAAACCTATTTTAGATTGTAAAAATAGGTCTTTCAATTTTTGCAAGTGTAAACGTTAAGACTTAGCTATTAAGGAATGAGTGTATGTGTGTGTAAAAGTTATCAGTAGTCAGAGGAAAGAGGTTAAGTGGAGAAAATCTAATAGCAATGTTACTACATCTTGGAGCAAAAAAAGAGAAAGAGGAAGAAAATAACCATGTTTTTATAGTCTTGATAGAGTGCCACCTAGCAGGAGCTTGATTGTGTGTGTGTATGTGTAAGGCTCTTCAGTAGCCAGCCAGAGGAAAGAGTTTAAGTGGAGAGAAAATCTAGAATTGATATTACTACATCTTGGAGCAAAAAAAGAGAAAGAGGAAGTATATGTATTTTTTTTTTTAAATCATATTACCCCAAGCAAGGTGATAACGCCACTGATGTGCAGGGGGCTATGCAAGGGTAAAAAGAATGGAAAAGAGAAAACTGGAAACTGCATCCTAAATAGGAAACAAGGGATGAGCCTCTTCACTTGTTCAATAGATGTGGGTGGAGTGTGAACTGGGCGATAGTTTAGTCTATCTACTCCAATTAAAAAAAAAAATTAAAAGAGAGTGAAAAGATTGGAAAAGAGAAAACTGGAAACCGCATCCTAAACAGGAAACAAGGGATGAGCCTCTTCACCTGTTCAATAGATGTGGGTGGAGTGTGAACTGGGCAATAGTTTAGTCTATCTACTCCAATTGAAAAAAAAATTAAAAGAGAGTGAAAAGATTGGAAAAGAGAAAACCGGAAACCGCATTCTAAACAAGAAAAAAGGAATGAGCCTCTTCACCTGTTCAATAGATGTGGGTGGAGTGTGAACCGGGCGATAGTTTAGTCTATCTACTCCAATTGAAAAAAAAAATAAAAGAGAGTGAAAAGATTGGAAAAGAGAAAACCGGAAACCGCATCCTAAACAGGAAACAAGGGATATATAACCAGGTTTCTATAGTCCTGACAGAGCACCACCTTGCAGCAACTTGGTAGACTAATACTGTAGAGTATTTAAGCAAATGTAATGAAGCCAATTGAAATTTGAAACCGGTTCTCAGATTTCTCATAGAGAGTTGTTATGGATAAGGATGGACAATGAGAAAGAGAAAAATCAAAAGTAAAAAAAAAACAAAACGGTTCACCCAAAATGAAAGAAAAGACAAAAATAATGAAAATGCTAACACAGACAAGGATTAAGAAACCTTACAGGATGATGGTTTCGAAAAGCTAACAGTAATTTTCTCAGGAAGCCGTTTAGGAAGTCTCACCCGAAGATATCTTTTTAGAAGATGCCTTTGAAAGGTATAAGCGGAAGATGTTTTTCAAATGGCTCAGCGGAAGTTACCTTGGGCGATCATATCTCGAAGGACATATGACTGACTGGGCAGAAGATTATCCCGCAGTAGGTTGCCATTGCTTTCTGCGGTAGACTGGTTGCCGACCAAGGCTATAGAAGCCAATCTGTCCTAGCATTTGACTCATAGCTAGAAGGGGAAGAAATGTATTATATTATTAAGTAGTAATTAGTGGGGGTCCAGTTTATTACTTTATAACAATTAAAAGCTGATCCCCCACTTTATGCTCAGTAGAAGCCTTAATCATGTCTTAATTCATGTCAAAAAAGAGAAAGAGGAAATATATAACCATGTTTTTATAGTCTTGATAGAGTGCCACCTAGCAAAAGCTTGGTAGTGTGTGTGGGAGGCGGGGAAGTTGTCAGTAGCCAGAAGAAAGAGTTTGAGTGAAAACAAAATCTAGAATCGATGCTACTACATCTTGGAGCTAAAAAGAGAAAGAGGAAGTATATAACCAGGTTTCTATAGTCCTGACAGAGCACCACCTTGCAGCAACTTGGTAGACTAATGCTACAGAGTATTTAAACAAATGTAACGAAGCCAATTGAAATTTGAAACTGGTTCTCAGATTTCTCATACAGAGTTGTTATGGATAAGGATGGACAATGAGAAAGAGAAAAATCAAAAGTAAAAAAAAAACAAAAAAAAAACGGTTCACCCAGAATGAAAGAAAAGACAAAAAATAATGAAAATGCTAACACAGACAAGGATTAAGAAACCTTACAGGATGATGGTTTCGAAAAGCTAACAGTAATTTTCTGAAGAAGCCTTTTAGGAAGTCTCATTAGAATTTCATGCTAGTTATTCAGACATTTTTTTTTACTTTTCTTTTGGTGGAGAAGGGAGGAGATTTTTTTTTTTGTTCCCACCTTCATTACGCACACATAATTATAAAGAAAGAAAAAAAACCAAAAATAAATAAGAGACACTTGGGTATAACAAAATATATTTACCCACTTAATAACTCATGTTAAAATGTTTATATGGCTGGAGTTCCGATCTAGGTGCCTTAGAAAGACAAAGAGAAAAAAACAACAATAAAAATAAAAGAAAAGTTGCAATTTCTGAGGGACTGCCCACCCTAACCAGACGGCTCTATATTACTGTAAATTAACACTGAAACACTAACCATCAATAAAAGTTATACCACTACTAACCATGGGTATATCATACCCGACTTTGAAAATATAAAAAAAAATATTAAATATAAATTTTTGTTTTAAATATTTTACACACAGGCATTTCAAACTTTGTAGTTTGAGTTAACATTAATAAGAACTGAAAAATATTATTTAGGTAAGAAAATCAGGTACTGAAAATTGTAATTAAAATGGCGTCATTTGCACAGGGTACTATATACCCATGGTTAGTGTTCTTGGATTAAATGCAATGTCAATTGTTATCTTCTGTCTTCTTAATTCCTGTTCTTTTTTTGTTCTCTCTCTCTCTTTAATGATGTTTTTCTTTTTCTTGTTCTTTCACACTCAGTAACACTTAACTCTGGAACACTAACCATCAATAAAAGTTACACCACTACTAACCATGGGTATATCATACCCGACTTTGAAAATATCAAAAACATATTAAATATAAATTTTTGTTTTAAATATTTTACATGCAGGCATTTCAAACTTTGTACTTTGAGTTAACATTAATAGGAACTGAAAAATATTATTTAGGTAAGAAAATCAGGTACTGAAAATTGTAATTAAATTGTAATTAAAATGGCGTCATTTGTGCTGGGTACAATATTTTTTTTTTTAAAATCATCTCACCCCAAGCAAGGCATTCCACTGCCACTATTGCGCATGGGGCTACATAGGGGAAGGTAAAGAGAAGGAGTGGTTAGACATAGGGAATGTCAGGAGGAAGGTGACAGATGAGTAAGGATAGCAAGGATGAGGGTTGGGCAGATGGGAAGAGTATTTGATAGAATGGGAGCAGGTTAGTGTGTTAGGAGGTGTCTATTGACCTTACATTTAAACTTGGAGTATACATAATATACCTGTGGTTAGTGTTTTGGATATTTTCAAAGTCGGGTAGGTATGATATACCCATGGTTAGTAGTGGTGCAACTTTTACTGATGGTTATTTTTCCAGAGTTAAGTGTTACTGAGTGTGAAAGAACGAGAAAAATATACAATATACCTGTGGTTAGTGTTCCCGGGTTAAAAAAAAAAAAATTCAAGTTTTAAGAAAAAGTGTTTGTTATTTTTTATACAAATAATCAAATTCTCTTTCCAAACAGACCCCAGTAACAAAGAAAATGAACACTTTCACATTATGATTAATAAGATCTTTTATGTGCCATGACACTTATAAATAACAGCAAAGAGACTTAGCCTAATACCAGATAACTCTGTAAAAGTCAGGGATCATTTTGACATTGTATTGGTATTATAAACAAGACACCCTTCTAAATTGATAAATATTTTTCAATTTTGACAAGGCTGACAGCCGTATCAGGTTAAGACACCGGTCCTTATATGATCAACATAGTTAAGCAAATGTTAAGCCAGTAAATAGATGGGTGACCACTTGGAAAAACCAAGTGCTGTAAGCTTGGGTGTGCAGGTGGTGCAATGAATAATGATTTAGATTTGTTAATTGGAGAGCCAAGTCGTGCTTGTTATATTCACTTACGTGCAAATACCCCTGGGAAAGGTACAAATCCACCTTTTCATTCCCCGGCTATGGGTTAATTAGTAAAACTTATATCATTAAATCATTATTATCCCCAAAATAAAAAAGGTCTTAAAACCTAAAAATATTTTTCAGATTTAAATAACCTGCAAAATGTTGATAAGCTGTAAAAAAAAACCCCCAAAAATCAGAAAAAGAATCATCAATGAAATACTAATTAACTACAAAGCTTGTCTCTTAGGTTTTTTTTAAAGAAAGATAAATGTATAGAAATTCTGAATTCAAAATCTAGCTACTTGAAGTTGTACAAAGATGGTTAGTACTGATTTGTTCATATTTTTACGACACACCTATCAGCTCAGTTTCATATCTGTTGTAACCCTCAAAAGTTGCTGCCTGAGTGATCATCAAAATGGAGATTGGGAATAATAGTATATCCACAAATACAAGACTCGCATGCTGCATGTAGTAGATACACTGCTAGTAAATGCTATTTTTTTTAAATTTTATTTTTTTTTATAAGCGTTTCACCCCGAGCAAGGCATGTCACTGCTACTACTGCGCAGAGAGCTACATAGAGTGGAGAAAAGATGATTAAATATAGGAAATGTCAGAGGGTGGGTGATAGGCGGGTAAGGATACCGAGAATGAGGGTTGGGTAGATGAGAGTGTTCTGAGAATAATTGGGAGTTAGTGTGAAAGGAGGTGTCTATTGACCCTACATTTAAACACCTGGAGATTGTAGCTGTCGGGAAAGTAGACTTGTGGAAGGGAGTTCCACAGGCAGGAAGCACGAGAAAAGAAGCTGCTGGAGTAGAATTTACGGTTACATCTTATTTGTTTAACTGTAAGAGGGTGGGACCTAGTTGCCAATCTAGTATCTCATGTAAATTTGTGCTTAGGCGGCACCAGTGATCTAAGCTCATCGGAGCAGAAGCCATGAAAGTACTTGTAGAAGAGGCACAGGGAAGCCACATCACGCCGGCGAGAGAGTGGTTGCAGCCGGTCTGCCAAGTCAGTATCAACCACATTAGTATAATTACTCTACTCTTCTACTCCAATAGTGTCCACATATATAAGGGAATAGGAACGTTCCATTACTGTATACAGCTATTTATGCAAAATTATCCGAAGTCGTGGATATGACAGTAAACGGCATCTGGCAGCAAGGCCTCTGATGGAACTACCTTTTAATTGCTGTTGTTCCCAGGTCCACCCTGACCTAGAGTGGTAGCACCTGTACATTAAAAAAAATACCTGAAAACCCCACCTTTTTGGCATTATATAGAGGTGTTATTATGCTGTTAAACAAAACTAAAACTGAAACTCAGTATCCGAAATGTTAATCCCCTTTGAGAAACCATCATTAGATCCAACCTGCTTTAGACCAACTCGGCCACAAAATTCGTAGCCAATGAAGCAAGGCCAATATTGCCTTATCAGTGCAATCCTTCCTTGAATGTTCATATCAGCTAAGTTTCACATTTGAAATGTAAACAGAGCAATTTCTAAAGAATTAAAGGATTTTTTTTTTCTTTTTTAAAACAGACAAATTTTTGTGAGACCAAATGTTACTTTTATTGGGTACTCATATTTGAATAGATGCTAGATTTATTATTAAATAATAATATAATGAAATAATTATATATATATATATATATATATATTTATTGGGTACTCATATTTGAGTAGATGCTAGATTTATTATTAATTAGTATATTTATTTATTGGCCTGAATATTTGAAAAATCTTAGAGAAAACGATGCACCATTCAACAGGATTTGAAAATATAACCCTTTACAAGAGAAACCATCATTAGATCTAACATGCTTTAGACCAACTTGGCCACAAGGTTTGTAGCTGATCAAGCAAGGCTATATTGCCTTATCAGTGCAACCATTCCTAGATTCTTTGTAGAAATGTAAACAAAATTCCTAAAGTAGTAATGGATTTTTATTTTTTTTAAAATCAGACAAATTTTTTTATTAATTCAAATGCCGCATTTAGTAGATACCTGTCTTTGAGTCAGTCAGTTAAGTGCCATACATGATACATGCTTGGCGGATCATGTCTGCAGTAGACTGGCTGCAAGCCAAGGCTACAGAACCCAATCTGTCCTATTATTTGACTTATAGCTAGAGGGGGAAGAGATGTATTACATTATTAAGTCATAATTAGTGGGGATCAGTTTATTACTTCATAACAATAGAAAACCGAGCCCCCACTTTATGCCCAGTAGAAGCCTTAATTATGTCTCAAACTGTTATATTCAGTCAGTCAGTTAAGTGTTATACATGATACATGCTTGGGCGATCATGTCATGAAAAAGACATGACTGACCATGCAGAAGATTATCCTGCAGTAAGTTGCCATTACTTTCTGCGGTAGACTGGTTGCCAGCTAAGGCTACAGAACCCAGTCTGTCCTTTTATTTTACCCATAAATGGGAAGAGATGGTTTAATACCTTTCCCAAGGGTATTTGTGTGTAAGTGAATGCAAGGAATTTAACTGGAATTCAAACTCTGTTCCCTGATGTCTTGTTCCAAGCTGACATCCACTGCCCCACAACACATATTTGAGTAGATGTCCCATTTATTTTTTTAAAGCAGTATATGCCTGTAAAATAACTACAGACAATCCACCTGGGAGAAGAATTATCCAAAATGTTGGCGATGCTAATAATCCTTGGCTGCAAGGTGGATTCCCCTAAATCGGTTAGGTACCAAAATTCCGCATCCTCAAACTCATGATCACTTTTCTTGACTTTAGAAGCATTTAGCTTCCAGTGTAGACAAGTTGATCAGACTACAGTGTGTGTGTGTGTGTGTGTGTGGGAGGGGGATGCATATGTTTTGCTTGGGGTGAAATATTTAAAAAAAAAAAAAAGGTTCGGGGGGGGGGGGGAATTGTGGAGAGCCGTGATCGCCAATGTTCTGAAGGGACACAGCATACAGATATTGAACAAGCTTGTGTAAATGGTTGGTAAAATAGGGATTAGGACATACAGCAAAATGAGAAAGTTTATTAAGAGCTAAAAAGGATAGGAAGTTGTAGAGAGCCATGATTGCCCATGTCCTTAATTAACACAGCTGAGAGAAGTGTTTTTTTAAAATGGTTGGCAGAACAAGAATTAGGAGAGATAATAAAAACGCAATATTTACTAAGATCTACAAAGGACAGGAAATTGTGGAGAGCCATGATTACCAAGAAAAAACTGTCTTGCACAACATAGTAAACCAAATTTAATATGAAGAATGAGTAAAATGGCAGGATAGACAAAGCTATCTAACCTTGTTTGGTCGCCAGTCTAGAAGAAAGTTTTAAATTCAGGGTAGTCTTAAGTAGAGTTAGAGAGGTGAAAATACCGTTTAGCAAACTGTGAATGACACTTTTTTTTCTGCAACCAGTGGATTGGGAAACTGAAGAATTTGGGTTTAGTTGTGTTGCGGAGTAATTTTCGCACTGAAGGTTATAATCGTGCTATGTCGGTTGCTAATTGACTTAACGCACCCAAAATGTTAGGAACTTGGTAATCTTCCACTGAAAGCTGACTCCTTAGTATTCGGCTAACTACCGACTAATATCAACTGCCTAGTAGTCCTACTGCACTCCAATACAACTCTAAAGAACTCCTATGAACTTCAAGAACTTCTCCCATTAACTTCCTGTTAACTCTTATTAATATAGGAGGGAAAGTCTATTATCTGAGGAATAGGCGTGTTTCACCATAACAGTTGGAGAGGTTGGCAGTCAGTGAAAATGCCGTTTAGTGAACTGTGAATGACACTTTCTTTTTTCTGTAACCAGTGGCTTGCAAAACTGAAGAATTTGGGTTGTGCAGAAACTGAATAGAATCAGTCAAGACATTCTTGTACCAGTTTCATGTACAGGATCAAGAAGACATTCCTCAAAAGGCTTCCCTTTTCAATGACTCTGCTCTCTTTGATCTGTGACGACAGTTCTGGTCAATTTCTATGGCAGTCTCAAGTTCTCAATTCTTGCGGTATCATTTTCCCCAGACTGCAGATAATGTTAGTCTTTGGCAAATTTTTGCAATGTTAAGGAAAAAAGAAACAAAGAGGAGAGTACTTGATTGCTATGTGATGTCGGTTCTTCAATATGGCAGTGAATGTTGGACAATATCAACAAAGACGAAGATAAAACTAAAGCAGCTGAAAGGTGGTTCTACAGAAGGATGCTGTGGACATCATGGACCGAGCATGTGAGCAATGATGAGGTATTTTGAAAGGATGGAGATGTAAAGGAAATGAATACTGAGCATCAGGAAGAGACAACTAAAGTTCCTGGGACATGCAATAAGGAAGGAGGGCTTGGAGAACCTGTTACTAACAGGCCAGATAGAGGGAATTGAGACAGAGGAAAGCAGTGGATAACATATTTGAAGGACCTGATCAGGTAGATGATGGAATGAGGGTTACATGGTGTAATAGGAAAAAAAGCATGCTAAGAGCCACCAGGAATAGGGAGATGTGGAAAGCCATGATCGCCTGAGTTCTGAAAGGACAGGGCACATAGAAGAAGAATATATATGCCAACGGTTTATAAGAAATTATAATGTGGTTATAAAATGGGGGATCAATTCTTTATTATAATCAATATATAAACAGAACCCTCATTTTGTGGCCATGCTAGTTTCTATACATTGATATTCTAGATTTATGGGCTTGAGCTAGTGGGTGACGGAATGAGGGTTGTATGGTCTAACAGGAGAAAGCATGCTAAGAGCCACCAGGGATAGGGAGATGTGGAAAGCCATGATCGCCTGAGTCCTGAAAGGATAGGGTACATAAAAGAAGAAGAAGGAAAAAAAGTGGAACCACATTTCAATGTGGGCATTCAGTAAGTCTATGCAGGTAAAATTGTTAATACAGAGCAAAGGATCAGAAAGAGTGAATTTCTATGGCAAAAAAAGTGAGTTTTGTTTAACATCATATCAACACCTCTGTGGGTTGTTTCATGCCAAAAAGGTGGGGTTTTAAGTTATTTTTTTTTAATATTCAGTTATAGTGAAAAGGTTCATTTAGTCAGATTTTAACAAAGATTTTGTTTTTATTCTTTTATATTTTAGAAAACTGAAAATGTATTTTTGTTTTGTATTCAAAAATGTTTTGCTGAGAACTTTTTCCTTTAAAAATGTGTTGGGGTAATAATTTTTTTCTTCAAAAATGTATATTTTTCTATAAAAGTCTAGTTTTATGTATATATTTCCATAAAAGCATTTTTATACTTTCATAATGTTTAACCCCACTTTGGGGGTTAACTATTTACCTATAGCTGGGACCCTAACAGGTGCTATGACAGGGTGGACCTGGGAACAACAGCAATTAAGATGTGGTTCCATGCTCCTCAGAACCTTCCAATTAGAGGCCTTGCTACCACTCTGGGTCAGGGGGGACCTAGAAACAACAGCAATTTAAGAGGTGGTTCCATGCTCCTCACAACCTCCCAATCAGAGGCCTTGCTACCACTCTGGGTCAGAGTGGACATAGAAACAACAGCAATTAAGAGGTGGTTCCATGCTCCTCACAACCTCCCAATCAGAGGCCTTGCTACCACTCTGGGTCAGAGTGGACATAGAAACAACAGCAATTAAGAGGTGGTTCCATGCTCCTCACAACCTCCCAATCAGAGGCCTTGCTACCACTCTGGGTCAGAGTGGACATAGAAACAACAGCAATTAAGAGGTGGTTCCATGCTCCTCACAACCTCCCAATCAGAGGCCTTGCTACCACTCTGGGTCAGGGTGGACCTAGAAACAACAGCAATTAAGATGTGGTTCCATGCTCCTCACAACCTTCCAATTAGAGGTCTTGCTGTCGGATACAGTTTATCGTCATGCCCAGGACCATCTATGACAATTAAAGAAAGTAATCAGCTCCAGTAAATTTCTATATTAAAAAATTTCTATATTAAAAAACAGCTGCAGTAAAAATGTATAGTAAGGAAAAAAAAAAAAAAAAAAAGCAAACCCCAAAACAAACAAAAAACAGATCTTAATTGACCTGAAGTGCCTTTCAGCAGACCTCGGGCCAGCCAGTGTGCCTTTCAGCAGACCTCGGGCCAGCCAGTGTGCCTTTAGCAGACCTTGTCATACATACTTTTTCAGCAGACCTTAAAACAAGCAATAAATCTAAACTTATTTATAAATTGAACTTTGTCTCTGTGTGTGTGTGTGTGTGTGTGTGTGTGTATATCCATTACCTATAGACTCCAAAACAGCTGAACCGATTTTCTTGAAAATTTACACAGCTGTACTATAAGCGTCTGTGAGTGTTCTTAGCTAGGTTTTGTGTTGAGGTACCCTTGATAGATATTGAAAATAGATAATCAAAAAAAATCAGGTTATGTGGTTTGATTTTAATCAAATTTGATACACCCATAGACAAAGACATAAGAAACGATATTCAGAAGTTTTAAGATTGCAGTTTTTACGACAGTGCAGAAAATTGATAATATATATCTATAAAAAGCAAGATGTTTGTGTGTGTGTCTGTATGTCTGTATTTTTTTCAGCCCTTTTATTTTAGTTTTTGCTTCAGGTTTGGCTCTAAGTAGGTATAATTGTAGTTCTTAGTCTCAGCCATGATACCATTTACTCAGAGGACTTATTTAGCCTTCAAAATTCAGTTTACGACAAAAAAAAAACTTATTTGATTCGATACCAGGAAATCAAAATTTGGCTTACATCCATTCATTTTTCTTTCAGTCTACGGTTTCGCTTTAACTGGAACCAACTATTGCTTTTTAGTCTTTCGTGCCAACGGCCAAAGAGTCTGAGCTCCAGGACCATGGACTAGTTTTAAAGCTTTCATTACACTTGAGCAACGCTGGGCTATACTGCTAGTCTTTAATAATTTTAAGATTACCAAATGTGTTCAAAAATTTGTTGTTTAGCAAAATATGTGAAGTTAGTTCCTATTTTTTAAATTTAAAAATGAAAGAAAATAGAATATTGTAATCTTATAACTTATCGAAACCAAGTTGTGCTAAAAAGACAGGATAGAAGAATGTGTTGTTATCATTATGGCTGACAAAAATAAGTCTATTGAGAATCTGATTAAAAAAAAAAAAATTTAAAACATCAATTTTTGTTTTATTTCTTTTAATTATTTAATTAAAGGATAAACTTCACAAGAATGCATGGAAACCACTCATCTGGAATTATTTTTCATTATTTCCTTTCCACTCGTCAACTTTAATCAGGAAAATTTCTGAAACAATTTATTATGGCAAAGAGGGGGGAAAAAATTCCCAGATTAAAAAGCTTGTTTGATTATTGGATAATGGTCATTATTTAACGCCATAGTTCTGTCGTAGTTTATTCATTTGGTGTAGATAAGACCAGGCAAAGCCAGCAGGTGGTAATGTTAATGGCCGAGAAGTGATCATGATCACTTTCCATCAAATAGGAATTATTCACGGATAAATCCTCTCATCTAATGCCATCAAAAATAAGTGTTTGTGCATCTGTCCTGTAAAAAAATACTAGCTGAAGTACTTGTCTGCGTAGGGTAAAAAAAGTCAAGGCAGAGTAGAGCTATTTGAAAAAAAAAAAAAAAAAAAAATTAGTACAAGCACAGTATTTCCAATTCACTTGACCTCCTGTATTATGAGAAACTAATTAAAGAATTTTACAGTCTTCGTAAGCAATTAAAAATTAGTTGGCTATTTACATATCAACATTCAGTTTCATCAAAAGGTCATGGCTAGTAACTACTTCTTCTGTGTCGAGTCGCATCAGGGGTCACGTCTAGTAACTACTTCTTCTGTGTCGAGTCGCATCAGGGGTCACGTCTAGTAACTACTTCTGTGTCGAGTCGCATCAGGGGTCACGTCTAGTAACTACTTCTTCTGTGTCGAGTCGCATCAGGGGTCACGTCTAGTAACTACTTCTTCTGTGTCGAGTCGCATCAGGGGTCACGTCTAGTAACTACTTCTTCTGTGTCGAGTCGCATCAGGGGTCACGTCTAGTAACTACTTCTTCTGTGTCGAGTCGCATCAGGGGTCACGTCTAGTAACTACTTCTTCTGTGTCGAGTCGCATCAGGGGTCACGTCTAGTAACTACTTCTTCTGTGTCGAGTCGCATCAGGGGTCACGTCTAGTCTAGTAACTACTTCTTCTGTGTCGAGTCGCATCAGGGGTCACGTCTAGTAACTACTTCTTCTGTGTCGAGTCGCATCAGGGGTCACGTCTAGTAACTACTTCTTCTGTGTCGAGTCGCATCAGGGGTCACGTCTAGTAACTACTTCTTCTGTGTCGAGTCGCATCAGGGGTCACGTCTAGTAACTACTTCTTCTGTGTCGAGTCGCATCAGGGGTCGCATCAAGGGTCACATCTAGTAACTACTTGTGTCGAGTCGCATCAGGGATCACGTCTAGTAACTTCCTTTTTTGTGTCAAGTCCCATCAGCTTATAGGACCAGAAGTTGCAAAGTGTATTGTTCATGTTGCTACACTAACTATTGTTAGTGATTAATGCAATTAAACAGTTTCATCATTAATCTTTTGCTTCAATGTTTTACTTGGAATATTATTAACAGAACTACAAGTTTACGCAAGAATTATAACACTTTTATATCGCTTGCTCACATGATGCCCTGTGAGTGTCAGATTTTCCAAGCCCTCCAGCCTCATTATATGTCTGAGAAATTTCAGCTGTCTCTTTCTGATTCTGAGTGTAAGTGATCATTGTTACAGACTAAATTCACTAAGGGCGACAAAGGGCAGGAAGTTGTGGAGAGACATGATTACTCACATCCTGAAGTGTTAAAGCTCATAAGAGAAGTTTGTGTAAATTTGTGCATTGAATATTGTTGTCATATCTGGTTGGAGGCTCCTGCTATTCATCTTAAGGTTCTCAACAAAATCCGAAGAAGGATCTAATCTAAATTTATTTATAAATAGAACTTTGTCTGTGTGTGTCCATTACCTATAGACTCCAAAATGGCTGAACCAATTTTCTTGAAAAAACACAGTTGTACTATAAGTGTCTGCGAGTGTTCTTAGCTAGGTTTTGTGTCAAGGTACCCCTGATAAATATTGAAAATCGAAAAAAATCAGGTCATAGAAGCAGTGGTCCGATTTTAATCAAATTTCACACACTTATAGACAAAGACATAAGAAATGATATTCATGGCAACTGCTCTGACGAATGGGTCTTCTGACCACACATATTTACATGCGCTACTAGATTGGCTGTACATTGTGGTGCAGTGGATATTGGCTCGGAAAGAGAAATCGGGGAGCCAAGTTCAAATTCCAGTCAGTTATGTGTCATACGTGATACACACTTGGGCGATCATGTCTCGAAAGAGAGATGACTGACTGGGCAGTAGATTATCCTGCAGTAGGTTGTCATTGTTTTCTGCAGGAGGCTGGTTGCCAGCAAAGGCTATAGAACCAAATCTGTCCTGTTATTTAACCCATAACTAGAAGGAAGAGATGGATTAATACCTAACCCAAGGGTACTTGCATGTAAGTGAATGCAAGGAGTTCACTTACATGCAAATACTCCTGACCAACTAAAAACAATAGGGAGAGCTGGAATTACCTACATCTTGAAGGAGTACAATATTAACACACACGCACACGCACACACACACGCACACGCACGCACGCACGCGCACACACACACACACACACACAAAAAGAACCTGTCAGGCTATCTGTGAAAAGGGAACTAAAGTAGAATTTTTACTTTTGATAAAGCAACTAGTTTTTTTTTTTAATCATATCACCCCAAGCAAGGTGGTAATGCCACTGATGCGCAGGGGGCTACGTAAGAGTGAAAAGATTGGAAAAGAGAGAAACCGGAAACCACATCCTAAACAGGGAACAAGGGATGAGCCTCTTCACCTGTTCAATAGACATGGGTGGAGTGTGAACCTGGCGATAGTTTAGTCTATCTACTCCAATTGAAAAAAAATAATAAAAAAGGAAAAGAGTGAAAAGATTGGAAAAGAGAAAACCGGAAACCACATCCTAAACAGGGAACAAGGGATGAGCCTCTTCACCTGTTCAATAGACATGGGTGGGGTGTTTGAGGAGAAGGAAAACATTGAATACTAACAGCCTGAAGAAGGATAGGCTAATGGGGTTAATGTAAACTTTTTATGTCTAACAAATTGAACTCCAGGGCTTAAAGCCGTCATCTGGGTATCTTAACTATTGAGCCACCCCGTAAATGTGATTGGTTAATAAGAGAGAGAATATTTTATGACCAGCATGAAAAATGAATTTCCCCTGACAAAGAAACCAAACTCTGGTTGGACGGTGACTAAAGCATATGTTACAAATGAAAAAGCAACAGAAATATAGCCATTATTAAAACGAATGGGCATTGTTAATATCAGGTTACTTGTGGGATCTGTCAGTCGAAGCCTGTTATTAAGGGAACAAGACTGGGGGATGATGTTGACCGGATTCATCAGAAAGAAAAATACATTAAGCGGTAGAAAATGTTTAAATGAAATTTATCAGGGAAGGGTGGGGGGGGGAGAAAGATAATAAGGCACACCCGCAAAACGTAGTACCCTTCTTGATAGCCGATAAGATTCGTAACCTCCAGTTTACATTTAATATTACAGCACGATGGAGTTACACAATATACAACTACATTCAGTCTGTTGTGTGCCATATGTGATACACGCTTTGGGTGATCATGTCTCAAAAGAGACATGACTGACCGGGGAGAAGATTATTCTGCAGTAGGTTGCCATTACTTTCTGCAGTAGACTGGTTGCCAGCCAAGGCTATAGATCCCAATCTGTTCTGTTATTCGACTCATAGCTAGAAGGGAAAGAAATGTATTATATTATAAAGTAGTAATTAGTGGGGGATCAGTTTATTACTTCATAACAATAGAAAACTGATCTCTTATAGAACCCAATCTGTCCTGTTATTTAACTCATAGCTAGAGGGGGAAGAAATGTATTATACTATTAAGTAATAATTAATGGGGGATCAGTTTATTACTTCATAACAATAGAAAACCGATCCTCCCTTTATGCCCAGTAGAATCCTTAATTATGTCTCCATCTATTATTCAGTCAGTCAGTTACGTGCCATATGTGATACATACTTTGGGCGATCATGTCTTAAAAATGACATGACTGACTGGGCAGAAGATTATTCTCGCAGTAGGTTGCCGTTACTTTCTGTGATAGACTGAATTTCAAACCAAACACTAAATTAAAATCACTGGGTTATATAAACTCCATTCTTTGTGTTGTAGTGCCTCTTTTGGTAGTCATGAGTTATCTCCCTCTAACCCTGTAAGTTACTTGTTCACCACTGCTGTAGCCTGGTATTGAACTCACAAGTCTTTGGGTCAAGTCACAGGAACTAACCGATGTCTATATTCAGTATATACTGTAATAAAGGGTTTGGTTTGAAATTCCAAGGAGCTGAAGAAGGCCCGAGAGTACAAAGGCCAAAATGTCATACAAATGGCAACAAAGATGGGGACAATAGTCTGAATAATGTAATATTGGAATGTTTATATTGAATAAAGTGTTAGATCTGCTACTAAAAAAAAAAAAACTGGTTCTCTGTTTCCTGTTAGACAAGTGTTCCTTGCCTGAATCAATCTTACACCTTTAGAAGTCTACCATTCATCCCTGCATTGAATATTGCTATCACACATGGTTTTGGTGCTTCTGCTCTGTATTTAGAGATTCTAGATAAAATCCTCAATATTATTGATCCTAACCTGGCATCTTGTCTTTCATCCCTTTACCCCCACTATAACATAGCAGCTGCTTCATTTGTATAAATATTATCATGGTAATTATACTGATGAGTCTTTTCTCTTTGGCACATAAACCCTATGAGGTTAAATGCAATACTAGATTGGATGTGTGTTGTGGTGCAGTGGATATTGGCTTGGAACATGAAATCGGAGAGCTGAGTTCAAATTCCAGCTGAATTCGTTGCATTCACCGATGCACAAATACCCTTAGAAAAAGGCTGAACCCATCTTTCTCCCCTAAAACTACAATTTAAACAACAGGACACATTAAGTTTTATAGACTTGGTTGGTAACCAGTCTACCTCAGAAAGAATTGACAAACTCTTGCAAGAAAATCTGGCTATTCAGTTATGGATCAAAAGAGACATGATTGCCCAAGCATGTATTACGTATAGAACTTAACTGACTGACTAGATTGGTAATGAGATTTCATCATTTTACAGTTGAAATGGCTAGATGTAACTGTAAGTTCTATGCTCACAGTTTCTTCTCTTGCACTTCTCGCTTGTGGAACTCTCTTCTGACTCCAAAAGTTTAAATGCAATATCCATCATCATTTTCCGCCATCTTAATCCCCATTCTTTCATTGTTCTAGTTTCTTAATAGTGTGGCTTTTTTCTCAAATCATCTCGCACGCCATAACCCTTTGCATCTTAGTGGCTTTATTGGGATGAAATACTTTTCAAAAAATAGGGGGAAAAGAAAAAGGTTATTAGCCACTGATTAAATCCTGAAACTGTGATGGCAGAAGTTCAGGAAAAAACAAAAACAACATACATTATAAAACAGAAGTGAAATGGAGGTGGATAGAGGGGAAACAGAATTATCCTAGGACAAGCATTTTTTTTTTTTCTGGGGTAGGGAGAAACAACCCAGACATTGTCTTCAAATGATTTAGTTTGTTTTGATATTTTTCTTCTTCAAATTTTATGAATACGGGGTGGGGGTGGGAAAAAAAACCCTAAAAAAAATACCAAGTGAAATGTAGCTGGAAGGAGAAAAGTAGTTGTGTAGACAAAAATAAAATGTCAAAAATCCAAAACTATTCAGCTTGTTTTGGGGAAAAAAAAAAAAAAAAAAAAAAAAAAAAAAGAAGGCAAGCTAAACTCTTATGAGAAAAAAAAAAACAAAAAAAAACATCTAAATTTTTAAACAAAGAAATGCTAGAATGCTTCATATTATATTCTTCTATCACGTACAATTTCCTCATAAGGACGTGCCCGATAACAGCTTTTCACAAGTCCCTATCTTTTCCATTAGTCTATACTTCTAAGATAAGGTAGTATTTACACTATTTACATTGTTTGGAGTATTGTCCTCATATTTATTGCCATTATTAAGGACACATAGTGACTTGACCCTAAGAGTAGTGAGTTCAATACCAGGCTACAAAAGTGATGAAGAAATTTTTATTTTTATTTTTATTTTTTAATCGTATCACCCCGAGCAAGGTGGCAATGCCACTGAAGCGCAGGAGGATACATAAAAGTGAAAAGATTGGAAAAGAGAAAGCCGGAAACCACATCCTAAACAGGGGACAAGGGATGGGCCTCTTCATCTGTTCAATACACATGCGTAGAGTGTGAACTGGAAGGAAGAGACGGATTAATACCTTTCCCAAGGGTATTTGCATGTAAGTGAATGCAATGAATTCGGCTGGAATTCGAACTCGGCTCCCCGATTTCTCGTTCCGAGCCGATATCCAATGCACCACAACGCACATTTTGGTGATCACTCACGCATTAATCTTTTAGGGTTACAACCACCCAGTCAGAGGCCTTGCTGGCGGATGAAATTTACTGTCATGCAAGCAGGACCACAAAGAAAGAAAATAAACTGATAAAAGGAACTGAATGTTGGAGACTTCCAAGGTGTGTTGGGTTTTAGAATAGAGGAACATTCGTACTTGTCAAAAAAAAAAAAAAAAAAGCTTAAATGAACAGTTAGGAAGACAAAATAAATAAGTAAAATAGAAAATTAGCCATTGTTGGCAATTCATCAAATTACTAAGCCAAAAAAAAAAAAAAAATTTGTAGGAAGAAGGAAGGAAAAACAATTAAATACAAGAAAAGAATAGAATTTAGTTTACAGTTCAATTTATTTCCTTCAAAGTAGTATCTTCTCCACCCAACCACATCACCCACCAGCACCAACTTCTACTTCCTGTCACTAATGCCGCCACCCCAAACCTAGGCTGTTTACAAGAAGATGGTTACAGTATGTCCATTTGTTTGAACTGTTATCGAACCTTGTTTGTCCGCTGAAGGAGTAATTCAAATGAACCTATATAATCAAATATCTTGTACAAAAATTAGCGAATAAAAACAAACAAACAATGCCCCCCCATCACAAGTAGGTCGAATAAATGCCAATGTGTGTATGTGTGTATATATATATATATATATATATATATATATATATATATATATTCTTAACCTTTTTTTAATTTTAATTTTATTTTTTTCTAACTTTTTTCTACTCATTTTTTTCTCTCTCTTTTTATTCTGATTTTTTTATTTTTTTCCATTTTGAAAGACGGACGTTGCTGAGGAGATGTAAAATCTCTCTTAGGGATTTTATGTCGAAATGTTCATTCAACATTTTTTAATTAGGATCAGGTTCTCGGGATTTACCTTCCTACTTTTCCGTTTTGGATTAAAGTAATTTAATAATATATATATATATATATATATATATATATATATATGTCTCTTTCACTTCAAAGAAATATGGCACAAAACTGATGTTTTTCTTAAGTGTGATTTGCATGTGGTCGTTTGTGTGCATGGTGGCAGTTCTCACTGGGGGATTAAATTAGCTACAGAGATCAGAAATAGACTGACCTCTATTTGTCTTTTACACCCAGAACAGTAGAAACCATAAATTGAGATTTCATTGAAGATCAGCAGATACTGTGCGTGCGATTACCTTGCCTGTCTATATGGGAACTTCTCTTAAAACTCACTTGGTGGCGTTGCATAAAAAGAAATGATGCAAACTCACTCATGTTTCTTTTTTCAACTGCAGGATGCTGTCGTGTCGAGATGCATCTTTTATTCTCTGGAAAAGGACTTAGTTTAAACTGAACCATGTAGCCACATCAACAAACAGTTTATGAACTATGTTGTTTATATATATAACAAAAAAAAAACTGAAAAAAAAAAAACATGAAGATGCACTAAGAAAATCTGGCTATAAAAACATTTTACAATATAATTCTCAACAAAACGGACAAATAAAAAATGATAATAGAAAACGAAACATTATCTGGTTCAACCAACCATTTAATTTAGAGGTAAAGACCAAAATAGGACAAATATTTTTTTAAACTCAGATAGACATTTTCCAAAAGGCTAAGAACTAAAAATTTTCAATAAAAACACAATCAAGCTAAGTTATAGCTGCACTAGTAATTTGGATAGTTTCATAAAAAAACAAAATGCCAAAAATTTAGATAGCACTGCACAAAACAAAACCACTAATAAAGAATACAACTGTAGGGAGAAAAATAAACTCAAGGACTTTGCAATACAAAAAAAGCCATTTACAAGGCAAAAGTACATGACTTAAATGGCCAAAATAAAATACATTTTGGGATCAACCAAAGACACCTTTAAGACCAGGTGGTTCAATCACAAGTCTACATTCAAAATAGAAAACTTAAAAAAACTGTACAAAATTGGCTAACCACGTGTGGAAACTGAAAGCAAAATATGTGAAAGACCCAGACATAACGTGGAGTGTAGTGAAAACAGCCAAACTTTACAACGGTGGAAAAATATGTAGACTGTGCCAAGAAGAAAAGTTAGAGATTACACTATTCCCCCCACACAAAAAAATGAACTATTGAATAAAAGAACAGAAATTATAACTAAGTATAACCATACTAAAAAATACATATTAGGTTCATATAACCATAGATGAAAATGTTATAATTTTTTGTAATTTTAAAAATGGGCGTTCAAAAATTTCCTGCCATGTGAGCGTTAAAAAAAACCCCCAAAAAACAAACACCGTTACGTGAGCATTCTTTTAAAAAAAATGTTAAAAGGTGGGGTTGTAAGGTAATATTTTTTAATGTTCAGTTATAGTGAGAAGGTTAATTTAATCATTTTCATGAAAATTTGTTTTTATTCTTGTTTATTTTAGAAAACTGAAAATGTCTTCTAGTTTTGTATTCAAAAATGTGTTATGGTCATAAATTTTTCTTCAAAAATGTATTGTTGGTAATATTTTTCATTCAAAAATGTATATCTTTCTATAAAAGTCTATTTTTACACTTTCATTGTGTTTTGACCCCAGTTTGCCCATAGCTAGGACCCTGACAGATGCTACCACTCTGGGTCAGGGTGGACCTGGGAACAACAGTAATTAAGAGGTGGTTCCATGCTCCTCACAACCTTCCAAATCAGAGGCCTTGCTGCTGGATGCAGTTTACCGTCATGCACAGGAACCCTACTATTCAATTCTTTCCATACTAATTTTAGAGAGTTCAGAAAATTAAGGTTGTCATGGCATAATTTCAGAGATTTTATTTATTTTATTTAAGTAATTTTATCAAAATTTTAAGGAATATTTTTGATCATCTTTTTGAATTTTTGGTTTTTCAATTATGCATAAACCAGATTATATATATATATATATATATATATATTTTTTCCAAATTTGAATAACACTGTTCTTTTTTTCATAATTAACTTGACCTAAATGGAACCGCAAGTCATTATGGTAATCGCAAAAATGTCTACTGTGGGGATAATGGTGAAAATAAAATACAATCTTTGCGTGTTTGTTTCAAGGTTTAATGACCTATCAATCCTTATGGGATCATTTTAAGATCATAACCAATGATTTTGGGTGAGGTTATTTTATTTTTACAACATTTTTCTTTTCGATTATCAAGATTCATTAAAGTTTCATTGGTAATATATTTTCCATTCAAAGAAGTTTCGTTGGTAATATATTTTTCATTCAAAAATGTTTTGTTGGTAATATATTTTTCATTCAAAAATGTTTTGTTGGTAAATACCTTCATAGCACTTTGACCCCGGTTTGGGGGTTAACTATTTACCCATAGCTGAGACCCTAGCAGGTGCTACCACTCCGGGTCAGGGTGGACCTGGGAACAACAGCAATTAAGAGGTGGTTCTATGCTCCTCACAACCTCCCAATCACAGGCCTTGCTACCGGATGCAGATTACGGTCATAACCAGGACCAAAATATAATCTTTCTCATACGAAATATTCATAATTTAGTTAATTGGTACATAACTAAGAGAAATCTGCAGAAAGGGTGAAAAATAAAAACAAATAAATTGTAGGTACTGATTCTTTTTTATATTGTGACATTGAAATTTCTGTGTTTCGAGACAAGTTTTTATCTCTTCATCAGACAATGTTCCGTATTGAACTGTAAACCTGTTGGTTCTCTTCATCTGGATATATATATATATATATATATATATATAACAGTAGATCTAAATAAACACACACACGTATATATATATATATATTTGTATGTGTGTTTATTTTAAAACTAGCAGTATAGCCCGGCATTGTTCAGGTGAAATGAAAGCTTTAAAACTAATCCATGGTCCTGGAGCTCAGACTCTTTGGATGTTGACACGAAAGACTAAAAATCAATAGTTGTTTCCAGTTAAAGCGAAACCGTAGACTGAAAGAAAAATGAATGGATGTAAGTCGAATTTTGATTTCCTGATATCGATATCAAATAAGTTTTTTTCGTCGTAAACTAAATTTTGAAGGCAAAATATGTCCTCTGAGTAAATGGTATCATGGCTGAGACTAAGAACTACAATTATACCTACTTAGAGCCAAACCTGAAGCAAAAACTAAAATAAAACGGCTGAAAAAAATACAGACATACAGGCAGATAAACAGACACACACACAAACATCTTGCCTTTTATATATAATCGATTTTCTGCATTATCATAAGAACTGCAATCTCAAAACTTCTGAATATCGTTTATGTCTTTCTCTATGAGTGTATCAAATTTGATTAAAATCAGACCACTCTTTCTATAACCTGATGTTTTCGATTATCGATATTTATCAGGGGTACCTCAACACAAAACCTAGCTAAGAATGCTCATAGACGCTTATGGTACAACTGTGTAAATTTTCAAGAAAATCGGTTCAGCTGTTTCGGAGTCTATAGGTAATGGACACACACACACAAACAAAGTTCCATTTATAAATAAGTTTAAATCTTTAAGTAATAAAACTGAATAGTCTAACCATAACTTGAGCAAAAATGATAACGTCTTTAGCCAACATTGTCGAAAGCCCTCTTATTTCATCTGAAAAAGATACTGACAGGAAATTAAGATCATTGCATCAGAAGTAGATGCTGTTTTTTTTCTTTTACCCACTTCTGATCAATTGAACTGACAATGAAACGCTAATTCGAATAACATTGAAAGCAGATGAGAAAAAAAAAAGTAGGCGATCACCTGAACAGATGAAAAGGGTAGTAGTTGGAGATGCTAATCAGGCAAAATTCTCACCTGTAAAGCCAATTAAGTAGGCCGGATAACTACCTGAAAATCACACTCAGTTATTTTAATTGAATGATCAAGTTGGTACAGGTTTTACACCAGGGAGGCAATTAATGGGATAATGAAAATGAACAAAAAATAAATAAATAAAATTGGGTAAAGTGGGTAATGCTGGGGGTACCTTTCCAATTGAAGAGAAAAAGAAAATGGAAAAATCATCTTCTCAGTTTGAAATTTACTTGCTCGGAGTCAGACCACCTGGTGGGCCGTTTAACACTTATTTTCTTTTTTTTCACCTCAACTTTCATTGCTGGGATGAATGTATGTCAAGACTACAGGCATTTCTATTTGTCATTGGCTTTATAAAAATATGAACAGAAATCCCACTTCATTAAAAAATAAATAAATAAAAATTTCATGACACCTATATACATTATATAGAGACAATAAGAAAACACTTGTATACATCCTGTGACGGTGATGGGGACACCACTCGAATGAATAACGTGAAACTTATGGGTACATGACTTGTATGAATAACGTGAAGGCTATGGGTACATGACTTGTATGAATAACGTAGAGCTATGGGTACATGACTTGTATGAATAACGTGAAGGCTATGGGTACATGACTTGTATGAATAACGTGAAGGCTATGGGTACATGACTTGTATGAATAACGTGAAGGCTATGGGTACATGACTTGTATGAATAACGTGAAGGCTATGGGTACATGACATGTGAATAACGTGAAGGCTATGGGTACATGACTTGTATGAATAACGTGAAGGCTATGGGTACATGACTTGTATGAATAACGTGAAGGCTATGGGTACTGTAACGTATGAATAGTGAAGGCTATGGGTACATGACTTGTACTGAATAACGTGAAGGCTATGGGTACATGACTTGTATGAATAACGTAATTATGGGTACATGACTTGTATGAATAGCAGTGAGAAGGCTATGGGTACATGACTTGTATGGTGCGTGAAGGCTATGGGTACAGCTTGTATGAATAACGTAGAGGCTATGGGTACAACATGGATAACGTGAAGGCTATGGGTACAATGACTTGTATGAATAACGTGAAGGCTATGGGTACATGACTTGTATGAATAACGTGAAGGCTATGGGTACATGACTTGTATGAATATGATGACTGTATGGGTACGACTTGTATGAATAACGTGAAGGCTATGGGTACATGACTTGTATGAATAACGTGAAGGCTATGGGTACATGACTTGTATAGATAACGTAGAGGCTATGGGTACATGACTTGTATGGTAACGTAGAAGGCTATGGGTACATGACTTGTATGAATAACGTAGGCTATGGGTACATGACTTGTATGAATAACGTGAAGGCTATGGGTACATGACTTGTATGAATAACGTGAAGGCTATGGGTACATGACTTGTATGAACGTGAAGGCTATGGGTACATGACTTGTATGAATAACGTAGAAGGCTATGGGCATGACTTATTATGAATAACGTGAAGGCTATGGGTACATGACTTGTATGAATAACGTGAAGGCTATGGGTACATGACTTGTATGAACAACGTAGAGCTATGGGTACGGCACATGAATAACGTGAAGGCTATGGGTACATGACTTGTATGAATAACGTAGAGAAACTACAGGTACATGACACATAGATAACGTGACTATGGGTACAGCTTGTATGGTGCCCATTAGAAGAGCTATGGGTACATGACTTGTAGAATAACGTAGGCTATGGGTACACATGACTTGTATGAATAACGTGAAGGCTATGGGTACATGACTTGTATGAATAACGTGAAGGCTATGGGTACATGACTTGTATGAATAACATTAGAGCTATGGAGTACATGACTTGTATGAATAACGTAGAAGGCTATGGTATGACTTGTGAATACTGTGAAGGCTATGGAGACATAACTTGTATGTGAATTTTTTTTTTTAATATTTTGAGTTAAATGTAACATTTGATTTTTGGGGTTTGAGAAAGTCGTATGAAATTGGTCAAGTATTTACTTTTATAAAGTATATGCCAAAATTTGTGTTGTGTCAGTCAATTAAGTGCCATACGTGATACATGCTTGGGTGATCATGTCTCGAAAGAGACATGACTGACTGGGCAGAAGATTATCCTGCAGTAGGTTGCCATTGCTTTCTGTGGTAGACTGGTTGCCGACCAAGGCTATAGAACCCAATCTGTCCTATTATTTAACCCATAACTGGAAGGAATAGACGGATTAATACCTTTCCCAAGGGTATTTGCGCATAAGTGAATACAATGGATTCAACTGGAATTCGAACTCGGCTCCTCGGTTTCTCGTTCTGAGCCGATATCCACTGTACCACAACGTTGTGCCAAATTGGTCAGATTTCAATCCTGGCTGGAAGCAATTGTATGTCTAACTGTACTGATAAGCTGTGATACACTGAAACAGGACTGTTTGTGGATGACTATATATAATGATAATATACACGCTAAAAAGTCTGCCTCCTTCTACCGAGCACCCATAGCTCAGAGGTAGAATCACCAACTGACATCAATTCGGTCGGGTTTCAATCCTGGGTTAAAAGCAATCGGAGTCTAACCATACTGATGAGCTGTGATACAGTGAAACAGATCTGTCTGCGGATGACTGACTATATATATATATATATATATATATAAAATGAATTATTTTGAACATTATTTTTACCGATACTCGTATTTAAGTAGATATTCTGTTTTTAATTAACAGTATTTTAATATATCTACTTAAATACGAGTATCGGTAAAAATAATGTTCAAAATAATTCATTACAAATTGTCGGTTGCTTATAACCAAGTTTCGTTAAAATTCGTTAATTTCTGTAACATGTTTACACACACACACACACATATATATATATATATATATATATATATATATATATACTGTGTGTGCGTATGCCTGTGTGCCTGCTTTCAGGACGGGAATTTTTGCGATGAGATGTATTTAGTGAAACCAGTAAAACAAGATTAACAGAATTGAAAATGAAATAATATGCATGAAATTGAAAATATTGAATTAAAATTAATAATAATATTAATTAATAATATTATTATTTAATAATTATTTAATTATTTAATAATTTAATAATAAAATGGAATAATATGCATGAAATTGAAAATATTGAAAAAATAGTTTTTATGACAATTTCATTGTTTGCATTGACAGTAGGAGAAATTTTTTTGGGGGGTGGGGGGTTGATTGAATGTAACAATTGCTTTCTACCACCACCCCTTGCCCCAAAAGGGCAGGAGTAGGTGGTGGCACAGGAATGTGGGGAGAAAAAGTCAATTATACTGCTGAAGTAAATTGGAAGGTATTTAGTACGTAACTATAAACTAAAGCAATTGGTAATTGATAGTCACCTGGTAGAAATCTTTAAAATCCATATCCAGTACAACGAGTACCAACACCTCATCTCTTAATATATACAAATTTATTCATTTGTCTGTATTGCTGATTGTGTGTGTGCATGTGTGTACATATGTTTCATCTAAATCTAAACTTATTTATAAATTGAACTTTGTGTGTGTGTGTGTGTGTGTGTGAAATGGCTGAACCGATTTTCTTGAAAATTTACACATATTTTACTATAAGTGTCTGCGAGTATTCTTAGCTAGGTTTTGTGTTGAGGTACCACCAATAAATATCAAAAATCAATAATTGAAAACATTGGGTTATAGAAGGAGTGGTCTGATTTTAATCAAATTTGATACACTCATAGACAAAGACATAAGAAACGATATTCAGAAGTTTCAAGGTTGCAGTTCTTACAATAGTGCAGAAAATCGATAATATATATATATATATATATATATATATAAAAGGCAAGATGTTTGTGTGTGTCTGCTTATCTGCCTGTATATCTGTATTTTTTTCAGCCCTTTTATTTTAGTTTTTGCTTCGGGTTTGGCTCTAAGTAGGTATAATTGTAGTTCTTAGTCTCAGCCATGATACCATTTACTCAGAGGACTTATTTAGCTTTCAAAATTTAGTTTACGACGAAAAAAACTTATTTGACATTGATACCAGGAAATCAAAATTTGACTTCCATTCATTTTTCTTTCAGTCTATGGTTTCACTTTAACTGGAAACAACTATGGCTTTTTAGTCTTTCGTGTCAACATCCAAAGAGTCTGAGTTCCAGGACCATGGATTAGTTTTAAAGCTTTCATTACACCCGAGCAACGCTGGGTTATACTGCTAGTTAGAAATAACAGACAAGGTATATTTTTTAATGTAATTTTTCATGTGATCTTAATCATATGTTTTGAAAACATAAATTATATAAAAGCAGTCTAAATGTTTTGTTTATCCAATCAGTTGAAAAATCACATAAATCTTAATCATAATACCTTGTCCGTAATTTTTAATGAAACTTGCATAAAATAGAGATTGCTGCTCAAATATACAATACACACACGTACAAACACTAGACTGGACTCTCTGATCTTCAACATATGCAGATCCAGCAACTCAATTCTTAGAATTGAACAGTCAGACAACTCCCACATGTCATTTGATTATAGTGGTGAAGGCTTGTGTAGAACCAACCACACTTTTTGGAAGAGTTGCACATATTAAAGTTACCATCCAACATGCATCTAAACAGACAAGCACATTTATTACCATACACTTTAGCGCCCCAAATATTCCATGCAGATACATTTAGAAATAATTATCTATTGCTTTGATACACGTGACACATATCTGACCAATAAAAAGTAACCCAAAAACATAAGATACCAGTATATATGGTTGCTGTTTTTTTTTTTCCCCACTCAGTCTCTGATGAAGATTTAATAAAAGTAAATCAGTGAACATATTTAGGGACCTTGTGTAGCACACTGACTCCTCAGGTTTTGGATTCAGTGCGACTTGGGTGGCAATTGGTCTAAGAGAACAACAACTCTGAATATATATATATATATATATGCACACTCATTCAGTAAAATGAATTGGAGCACTCTAGCTATTGGGTGCGTAATATGATATGCGATAAAAAGACTGCCTTCTTCCACTGAACGCTCTGTGGCCCATGGGTAAAGTCATCGACTGACGCCAATTCGGTCGGGTTTCGAGCGTGGGTTATGTGGCAGTCGGAGTCTAACCATACTGATGAGCTGTGATACAGCGAAACAGATTTGTCTGTGGATGACAAGAGAGAGATTCCAGGTATGCGATATGTACAGATTAAAGTGCTCAGTATCATAAGGGATAGAGCATATGTAAATATGAAAGTGGACATTGAAGTCAGCACACAGCAGCAATTTCACTCTTCATTCGCTTAGTAATCCCTTGCCTCTTAGTGGCTTTATTGCCTTGATTTAAAATGATTTTAAAACAGGTAAGTTTTATAAATCTAAAGAAATGCTTACCTAAACAGTGGTGTGGAAAGTAGATTAAAAGTATTTTTCTTACCTGGAAAAAAAAGAAAAATTGTAAATATCAACAGAAAAAGAAACAAAATAAAAAAAAAATTTAAAAAAATCAAACACAATGTAAAAGACAAAAACCCAACCTGGGAAAAAGCTGTGGAAGGCTTGAAAATTACTGATAAACCAAAATGGTGAAATATGTATGCGAGTCCTTACCTAGCTTATCCTTCTCTTTTATTCCATGTAATCCTCCCCACCCCGCAAATGCATTCTCGGAGCACTGTTTTTTGTTGGGGTGTAATGATTTAAGAAAAGGAAAAAAAAAAAGAAAAGAAAATCACGTCACCATCCAAGCTACACCAACAGAAAACAATTTTTTTTCCTTCAATTTTACTTTTTTTTTTTAAAAATACTCCCCTAAAAGAGAAAATTTTTTAAAAAAAGTATTTTTCTGAAATTTTCTCTTTTAAAGGAGTGACTTATTTTTATTTGTTTTTTTTGAGGTTTTTGTGAATCTCATTCGTGTAAAATCTTTTGTACAATAAAGACGGAAGCTGATGATGGTTTGCCTGAAATAGGCTTATACTTCCGATTAACCACGAAATAATGTGTCTGCCTTAATTTTTCTTATATTTGGTCGATATGTATTTATATACATATATATTTAGAGCTCTCTTAGAGAGTTATCCTACCACTGTATGTACAGAATACTCCTTTGAATTTTTCTATACCCACACCGCATACTTATATATATATATATATATATATATATAAGTATAACGGTCATGTCACGTTGGATACACCGGTTCCTGCTCGATCACCGAAGTTAAGCAACGTTGAGCCTGGTCAGTACTTAGGTGGGTGACCACTTGGGAATACCAGGTGCTGTTAGCATTCACGGATGTGCGTTGGGGTGCGGTGGATGTCGGCTTGGAGGGGGAAATCGGTGAGCCGAGTTCCAATTTCAGTCGAGCACGCTGCATTCACTTGCGCACTGGTACCCTTGGGAAAGGTATTAATCCGTTCGTTCCCTCCAATTATGGGTTAAATAATTGAGGTCTGCTGTTCGTGCGATTTGTGGCAGTCATCTGCACCAATTGTTTGTTATCAGCAGTTCCAAGAAGTGTGGATGGTACTACACAATGCCTTCACCACTATAAACAAATCTCTGTGTGGTTGTCTTGCTGGAAAAAGGTTGGACCCTCATACGTTGAACGCGACGGGAGAATCCATTATATATATATATATATATATATATTACTGTGAATGAAAGTTTTGATGTATTTGTTTAATAAACCCTGCTTATGATATCATAGCCTATACAAATGATTAGTTTTCAAATAGAGTGGGGAGGTGGAGAAGACAGACAAAAAATATCTCTTGGAAACATGATTCTTATTTTCATAGAAAGAAAAACTAACAACAAAAACAAAATGAATAAAAAAACCTTTACTGACAAAGACAAGAAAGAAAAAATAAACCTCTTCTCGAAATTTCCAGGTGTACTGACTTAATATCTCTGTAATAAAGTTACGGATGTCTATCTAGATTTGATGAATTAGATTGTGTGTCTTACTTCACCAGGATTTTCAGAGATTTAGTCAATGACTCTTAATCTATATGACATTGCAATTACAAGAAAGAGGAATTGATCTTTCGTTCTCATCTATACCATATATATATATATATATATTGCACTAAATATGCTTGTACAGGTGGCCCAAAAGTCATGAAAGAGTTTTAATATTCAGTAACATGTTTTTAATTTTAGAAAAATACACTCCTGAACAGTGAATGTATATTGTGAAATATTTAACAGAAAATTAATTTCTTGATTTTCAGAGGTCATCTTGTTCTCCATGTTTGACCACTCCAGATTTTTTCCTATGGGGCTATCTTAAGGAAAAGGTTTATGCCAACAAGTCCCAAACAATTGTAGATCTTAAAAATAACATTAGAACAGAAATTAGATCACTGGAGCCACAAATGTTAAAGGCTGTTTATGGAAAACACTTTAAGAAGAGTATGTTTATGTGAATTGGAAAATGGCTGCCATTTAAGAGATGACATCTTTCACACTGAGGGGAAATAAATCTCACTTCCTTTTTTCATAACTTACTAAAACATTACAATTTTTAAACAAAAAATAAAAGAGATATTAAATATTTAAACCCCTTTGTGACTTTTGAGCCGCCCCATATTTAGATTCGAAGCTTTTAGTTTCTTGGTATTTTAATCTAATGTATACTTTCTACGGATTTGCACAGAGGTAGACGCTTATAAAACAATCCATGGTAATCTTGTAATGTACCCACCCGGGGGGGGGGAGGGAGGTAATTTCTGTTTATCGGCAAGTAAAGAAGTTTGAATCCCATTGAATCTGCTGCATTCGTTTTTAAAAAATAGCTTTGCAAAAGATATGACCCCATCTCTTCTAATCACAGCTATAGTTTAAATAGCAGGGTAAACTGCTCAATAGCCTTGAGTAATGATTAAGGCTACAGTGAATACAAAACTGTGGAGAATCTAATGGGAAACTACTCCAATATCTTTCCATAGAACTGTTCATCTTATCTCTTTAGACTTGTATTCATCATATAATCTAAATTACATTTAAAAGAAGCGTCCATTACTTTTATTACACGTGGCACATATACATAGAAACAAGCTTAAGTTTTTTTCTACATTTAAAAAAAATGATCATCTATTGCTTTATTGCGCATGACATGTATGTGACCAATGAAATCAAATCTCAATCATTATATATATATATATATATATATAATGTGTTGAAATCTGACAAGATTAACAAAATAAGTAAAGAACAAATAAAAAAGTGTCTTTAATCGAACATGTTTCACTTAAACCAGCTTTTTCAAAAAATTTTTTTTAAAGATGAATGATTAAAAACTAGAAAACAACATTTTTATTTATTACTTTTATTACACCTGGCATACACATACAACCAGGCATACGTATTTCTTTTTTCTGCATTTAAAAATGATCATCTATTGCTTTATTACACGTGACACATATTTGACCAATGAAATCAAATCTTAATTAACATACTGTCTCTTTAGATTTAAAAACAATTTTTGTAAATTTTAAATCATTCATCAAAAAAAAAAATCTCTGAAGATTAAAGTGAAATGTTAGATTAATGACAATTTTTTCTCTACCTGTTCTTTACTAATTCTCTTCATATGATTCCTAAAGAATTGTTAGATGTTACGTTTTAATCAGGTATTCTTATTACTTATGTTATTCACAGTAGTTACCTGTATTTGGATTTGTGTAATAATTTCTTCCCTCCAGCTATGGGTAAAATAACAGGACAGATTGAGTTCTATAGCTTTGGTTAGCAACCAGTCTACCACAGAAATTAATGACAACCTACTTTTTTTTATGTTTGTTTTTTAATCATATCACCCCAAGCAAGGCAATAACGCCACTGATGCACAGGGGGCTACGTAAGGGTAAAAAGAATGGAAAAGAGAAAACAGGAAACCACATCCTAAACAGGGAACAAGGGATGAGCCTCTTCACCTGTTCAATAGACGTGGGTGGAGTGTGAACCGGGCGATAGTTTAGTCTATCTACCCCAATTGAAAACAAAAAATAAAAGAAGAGAGCAAAAAAAATTGGAAAAGAGAAAACCGGAAACCGCATCCTAAACAGGAAACAAGGGATGAGCCTCTTCACCTGTTCAATAGATGTGGGTGGAGTGTGAACCTACTGTGGGAAAATCTACTTCGATGGTGAAAGGTAGGAGAAATATATAGTCATCCGCAGACAGACCTCTTTCGCTGTATCACAGCTCATCGGTATGGTTAGACAGCTGATTGTTTTTTACCCAGGATTGAAACCCGACCGAATTGGCATCAGTCAGTGATTCTACCTCTGAGCTACGGTCGCTCGGTAAAAGGAGGCAGACTTTTTAGTGTGCATATTATCATTATACACGCCCAATAGCTGAGAGTGTTCTAATTCATTGCTGATTGAACGATGCGTATATGCCAGAGTAGAGACTGTTCTTCAAGGTCTACCATTCTTCCAGAGTGCTCAATCAAGGTGTGATAAAGATGAATGATTAAAAACTTGAAAAGAGCATTCATTTATTGCTTTTATTACACCTGGCATACACATACAACCAGGCATACGTATTTCTTTTTTCTACATTTAAAAATGATCATCTATTGCTTTATTGCATGTGACACATATTTGACCAATGAAATCAAATCTTAATTAACATACTGTTTCATTAGATTTTTTCAAACTTTAAAAATTTTCAAAATCATATTTCTTTTAATAAGTTTAAACATATTGTTGTGGATTCTTGTTTAGAAACAACACAAAATAATAAATAACAAAAATGGATGTGGAGACAAAGAATGTAAGTTATATTGAAACAAAAATATTCAAACTCAAACATGGGTTAGTCAAGTCAGGAATCCCAGGAATTCTGTTAGAAGGAATCAATATATACAATCTTGTAGTGAAGGAGTAAGTCCAAGTAATTAGTCTATATTCTTACTGACCAACTAGCAGAGGTACAACTACTCAACTCCACTCAACAACTCATCTTCGTATAGGCAGGAGTATATGCACACCTCAGATGAATCCATTCTTGTACCCAAAAAGGGGTGATCCCCAACACACACACACACACACACTATATATATATATGTATATATATATAATATAAATATTTATTATAAATTATATTTTAGAACATGTACATAATCATTCTATATATATATATATATATATATATATATATCTCCGCTACAAAGGTACGATTGTTTCGACATTGAAACTTCAAAATGATTTGGACGTTGTAAGAATTCTTTCTTCGTTCTGTATTCACTCATATATATATATATTTTTTAAATCCAAAAGGATGATCAGATAGGTAAATCCCAAAACCCTAATCCTGGTAATATTAATTTCATTAATATTAAAATTGATCAAGGTAGAGGGCTCGATGCAAATATTTACATTCTATTTACAGAGCCAAATATAAAAAATAAAGCAAACATTTTTATCCAACGGATTTAAATATTGAAATTTTTGTTTTATATATATATGTATATTCCTGTCATGCTCACGGGGGAGGGGATAACTTGTGAGGAAACAGCTAGTAATCCCCTCAATATTTTGCTGTCATCATGAGTACTGTTTAAACAATAAGAAATTACACACACATACACAGGCACATTTAGTCCAAATCAGGAAATACTCCACATATATATATATATATATATATATATATATATATATATTAAATATATAATATATATATTAATATATATTAATATATATATATTATATATCATATATATTATATTAATATATATATTATATATTAATATATATATATATATATTATATATCAGAACTAACACTATATTTATAAATATAAATATATATATATATATATTTATATTTATAAATATAGTGTTAGTTCTTATATATATATATATATATATATATATCAGAAGTAACACTGTTGTTACAGAAACAACGCTTAATAAGCAAGCCAGTCAGTCAAAACTAAATAAGGATCAACTGAGCCGCTTATTTACAAAATAAAAAAATGAGGACCAGCCGAGGCGTTTATAAGATATGGGACTTTTATGACCTTGATCTGCAATTGACGGCCATAATCTATACATAAATGCCATTGGTATCATCACCGTGTCTTGTAGGGGAAGGGTGCTGGAAAAGGGGCTGTGCTTTGAAGAAGCAACAGTAGCATGAGTAACACCATCCAAGGAGGAAGAGGAAAAGACAACACAGAAGAACGATTTCTAAGACGCTGAGATGCTGTAAGACCAAAATACATACTCAGGATATTATACTTATTTGCTGGCTTTGTGTGTACATCGTTAATAAACTTAGCAAACACAGTACACAAGCATCTACTAATGCATTTACATATATATATATATATATATATATATATAAAGGAAATGGAAAATAAATTCTGACAATTTGCGATAAAAAATACTTGAAAAACAACAAAATATGGATTTAATGTATGGTAGCCAACATTATAATGTTTCGGTTATTGTAACCATCATCAGGACTTATTTTTACTATTGTGAAGTTTTTTTCTTTGTTATTGTTATGGCCTGTGAATAGATTTAGAAATGCAGAAATTTAGAAACATTTCTAAATCTATTCACAGGCCATAACAATAAAAAAAAAAAAATTCACAACAGTAAACATAAGCCCTGATGATGGTTATAACAACTTAAACATTATAATGTTGGCTACCATACAATAAATCCATGTTTTGTTGTTTCTCAAGTACTTTTTATCTCATACATATTTTTATTCACTGGAATATAGTGAAAACAGCCAAGCCTTACAATGGTGGCAAAATATGTAGACTGTGCCAGGAAGAAAAGTTAGCTATCATGTTATTCCCAAACAAAAATGAATTATTGAATGAAAGAACAGAAATTATGACTAAGTGTAACAATACCAGAAACTTCTTATTAGGATTATACAACCATGGATGACAATGTTATAACTTTTAATCTTGAAAATTGCACCTTCATAAAAAAATACCCATTCTGTGAGTTTTTTTTTTTTTTTAATCATCTCACCCCAAGCAAGGCATTCCACTGCCACTATTGAGCATGGGGCTACATAGGGGAAGGTAAAGAGAAGGAGTGGTTAGACATAGGGAATGTCAGGAGGAAGGTGACAGATGAGTAAGGATAGCAAGGATGAGGGTTGGGCAGATGGGAAGAGTGTTTGATAGAATGGGAGCAGGTTAGTTTGTTAGGAGTATTCTTAAAAAAAAATAAAAAAAAATAAAATAAAATAAATAATAAATAAAAAAAAAAAAGAGGTAATATCAGTTATCGCAAAGAGCCTGAAAACATCACATGGTAGAAACCTGTGTTGCGTAATAATTTGTTTACATATGAAAAATATTAAAAAGCTCTACAATATAATTATATTGAACACATTTTAATACAACTGCATACAGGTCTAATTTAATTATGATCAAAAACTAAGTAATTAAATAATTATATATATTTATATTATATATACAGATGATTTTGTATTGATATACCCTGAGGTGTGCCATAACGAAAGTGGGATGGGGTGAGAAAATGATTTTAAAGAACAAAAAAATGAAAAATTATCAATCTGGGTATTCTTTATAACCTCCAGGGAAAAAAAAAAAAAAAAAAAAAAAAGAAGAAGAAGAAAGAAAAAACCCTTTCCAACATCAAACAGGCACCTAGAGTATATATATATATATATATATATATAGTGTCATCCACAGACAGATCTGTTTCGCTGTATCACAGCTCATCAGTACAGTTAGACTTTGATTGCTTTTTTACCCAGGATTGAAACACGACCGAAATGGCGTCAGTTGGCGACGCTACCCCCATATATATATATATATATATAGATAGATATCATTTTCACACCAACATTGCCTGATGACAAAATAGAAATCTCGAAACATAGAAATTTCCATGTCACAATGTATCTTTAATTCCTAATTATATGATTATATTATGTTCTACAATATTCATTATATTGAGCACTTTTTATAACAAAGTAAATGCCATGGAACTCAAAATTGTAAAACCTTGTGTCCTCTTTACCTGAAGATATATATATATATATATATATATATATATATATATATATATTTTTTTTTTTTTTTTTATTCATGTCACCCCAAGCAAGGCGGTGACGCCACTGATGCGCATGGGGCTACTTAAGAGTAGAATGATTGGAAAAGAGAAAGCCGGGAACCACATCCTAAACAGGAAACAAGGGATGAGCCTCTTCACCTGTTCAAAAGACATGGGTGGAGTGTGAACCGGGCGATAGTTAAGTCTATCTACTCCAATTGAGAGAAGAAAAAATATATATGTATATATAGGAGAGAGAGAGAGAGAGAAACACACACACAGGAATCCCTCAATTAGTATGACTAATTTTTATAATATACTAATAAAAAAAAGCATTAATCATATATAAACAAAACTGACAAACAAAATAGCTTTATTATTTTAGAAAATTTTTAATGAATTGGTAACTGTAAAATAGTCAATTTTCAACTACTATGGCTAAACTGAAAAATACTGCACTAAATAAATTTTGGTATAAAAAATTTCAGTACACTAACAAAAAACACAATAATCAAGGGATTCCTATAGAGATGTATAATAGCATACTGACAAGACACACATAATGGCAACGTTCAAATTCCAAAAAAGAGGCTAAAAGTAACCGAAGCATTATTAATAAAAAAAGAAATAAGTAACACTTATTAATGTCAATTGTGAACGCGGTAACAACATGCTTACCGTGCTCGGAATATAGTATACACATAAGTCTACACATATTCAGCTACATGTAAAATGAAATTCAATCTTGATAATGGCTATAAGTATAGCTGAAAGCAACCAGAAACACAAAACAGACAATTCCTATATAATTTGTGTTCTGAAAAAATAAAAATAAAAAAATAACGCACAAAAAATTATAAAATATCTAACAAGACCTTGTCAGTCATTTTCGATGAAACCGGCATAAAAGAAATTGCTGACCAAATATGCTATGTGTGTGTGTGTGTGTGTGTGTGTGTGTGTGTGTGTGCAAGGTATAGATAAACTAAACTATCGCCCGGTTCACACCCCACCCACGTCTATTGAACAGGTGAAGAGGTTCATCCCTTGTTCTCTGTTTAGGATGCGGTTTCCGGCTTTCTCTTTTCCAACCTTCTCACTTTTTTTTCAATTGGAGTAGATAGACTGAACTATCGCCCGGTTCACACTCCACCCATGTCTATTGAACAGGTGAAGAGGCTCATCCCTTGTTTCCTGTTTAGGATGTGGTTTCCGGCTTTCTCTTTTCCAATCTTTTTACTTTTTTTTCAATTGGAGTAGATAGACTAAACTATCGCCAGGTTCACACTCCACCCACGTCTATTGAACAGGTGAAGAGGCTCATCCCTTGTTCAGGATGTGGTCTCCGGCTTTCTCTTTTCCAATCTTTTCACTCTTTTCTTTTTTTTTCAATTGGAGTAGATAGACTGAACTATCGCCCGGTTCACACTCCACCCACGTCTATCGAACAGGTGAAGAGGCTCATCCCTTGTTTCCTGTTTAGGATGTGGTTTCTGGCTTTCTCTTTTCCAATCTTTTCACTCTTACGTAGCCCCCTGCGTATCGGTGGCGTTACTGCCTTGCTCGGGGTGATATGATTAAAAAAAAAAAAAATATATATATATATATATATATATGTGTGTAAGTTGTGTGTGTGTGTGTATATATATATATATATATATATATATATATTTTGATTGCTAATACTTCATTTTATTTTTGGTCCTAATAGGGTTAGACCAGTACACATTTGTATTAAGTGTTCTATACAATTATATCCTAGAAAAACAAGTTATTTCGCTACCTTAGTTTCAAATATATACATGGGTATAGATGTCAGTCTGTAAACGCTGAGGATAATCCAACAAGATTACCTTAATATAAAATAAAATATTAATTGGTAAATCCATATAGAGAGCTTGATGGGTGTTAACCAGGGTGATGATGTATTGAGTTTTCCTTTATATATATATATATATATATATATATATATATATATATATATAAATAAAACATAGTACACTTGGTATACAATCCAGGTAAATTCTGATAGAGATGAACTCAAGAGAACTCAATGTTAAATTAATTTATTTAACTTAACAGAATAATATAATTTATGAAAGGTTTTAGATTATTACAATGGGTAATACAAAATTCACCACATCCTGATATTATTGCGATTCGTCAGAGCCCAATGGTACAACAGTTAGTCCTCAAAATATCTACCCCCCCATCCCCGACAAAAAAAATTTCTTTTCTTTGTTTTAATTTTACATAGACACTCACATATCCATATTATAATAAACATTTGTAATGGTTATTTACAAAAATTTCTCGCTCATTTGAAAAAGAACCTCAAAGAAAGAAGAAAGCAAAGATAAAGTAAAGATAGCCGATTGATTAATGTAAAGAAAAGAAAAAAAAGAAGAGAAAAAGAAAAAAGTATGTGTATGTACATGGTACCAGTTTGTGTGTGTATGTATATATATGTATATATATATATATATATATATATATATATATATATATATATATATATATATATATATATAGCGTTTCACCCCGAGCAAGTCATGTCACTGCCACTACTGTGCAGGGGGCTACGTAGAGTGGAGAAAGGCTGATTAAATATAGGAAATAACAGAGGGTGGGTGATAGGCGGGTGAGGATACCGAGAATGAGGGTTGGGTAGATGAGAGTGTTGTGAGAATAGTTGGGAGTTAGTGTGATAGGAGGTGTCTATTGACCCTACATTTAAACACCTGGAGATTGTAACTGTCGGGAAAGCAAACTTGTGGAAGGGAGTTCCAAAGGTGGGAAGCACGAGAAAAGAAGCTGTTGGAGTAGAATTTACGGTTACATCTTATTTGTTTAACTGTAAAAGGGTGGGACCTAGTTGCTAATCTAGTATCTCGTGTAAATTCGTGCTTGGGCGGCACCAGTGATCTAAGCTCATCGGAGCAGAAGCCATGAAAGTACTTGTAGAAGAGGCACAGGGAAGCTACATCACGCCGGTGTGAGAGCGGCTGCAGCCGGTCTGCCAAGTCAGTATCAACCACATTACAAATCCTCCTTTGATATATATAGCCATCTGCAGACAGATCATTTTCATTGTATCACAGCTCATCAGTATGGTTAAACATCCAATTGCTTTTAACCCAGAATTGAAACCCGACCGAACTGGCGTCAGTCGGTGATTCTACCTCTGAGCTATAGGTGCTCAGTAGAAGGAGGCAGACATTTTAGTGTGTATATTATCATTATACACACTTAATAGCTGAGAGTATTCTAATTCATTGCTCAATGAACGATGCGTGTATATATATATATATATATATATATATGATGTGTGTGCATGTATATGTGTGTGTATATATATATATATATGAATGATATATGTGTATGTGTGTGTGTGTATATATATATATATATATATGAATGATGTGTGTGTGTATGTGTATATATATATATATATATGAATGATGTGTGTGTGTATGTGTGTATATATATATATATATATGAATGAATGTGTGTGTGTGTATATCTATGAAAAATATATGTGTGTATATGTAATTATATATATGAATGAATGATGTGTGTGTGTGTATATATATATATATATATATATATACACACACACACACACAAACTAGTACTACGTACATATACACATGCATATACATCTCTACACGTTATTGACACAAATTCTGTTCTTCGTAACATAGGTTAAGTTATGTAATTTTAGGTTTATAAGGGAATGATATCAATATTGTTTGTTTTTTTTATTAATATACAATACATATAAAAGAAAAGAACTTTTGAATTTGTTGTTGAGGGCTTCAGACTCAACACGGACGCTTATATCAAGTACCTTGAAGAGGTAGCGCTGCCCTCACTCAAGATGGTACCTGCTGGTAGATCCTCTATCTGGCAACTAGTCTCTGTACCATACCCCACAGGCAGGAGAACCTAATCAGGCCTGTCAGACAATTTTTGTTAACCACATCACCCCTTATATATGACCACCTAACTCTTTGCTTATTATATGTCGGATGCAATTGAGCGAGAGATCAACAAAAACTTTTTGTAATACCAAAAATGAACTGAAAGCAAGGATTATGGCAGCTTTCCTAAACTTAAACAAGGAGACCGTCCAGAGGATATAAAGGAGATTCGAGCTGCCTGGAAGCCATTGTTGAAGCAAATGGAGATTTTATTGAATAAATTTACTCTTCAGTATTTGGAGATATTTTTGTGTAATTTTGGTAAAGATATATATTAAAATGAGATGTCAGTGTTATTTTCATTTTTGTGCAATTTAGACGACAATTTATCCATCGCACCCCGCAGAACATTTATAGATATAGACATTGAGGACATAGGAATCAGTACTGCATGGTTTAAGCCAATGGTGATTTTATTGAACAAATTTACTCTTTAGTATTTTGAGATATTTTTGTGTAATTTTGGTAAATATGTTAAAATGAGATGTCAGCGTTATTTTCATTTTTATGTAATTTCAATAACAATTTATCAATCACAGCTTGTATATAAATAAAGTAGGTGCATTTATTATTATTATTATTATTATTATTATTATTATTTCATCTTGGTCTTAAACTTTAAAAAATATTCTAACCATACAACATTTTGAGATATATATATTTTTTTTTTAATAAACGATTTTAGATTATTACAATGGGTAATACATATTTCACTGTGTCCTGATGTTATTATTGCAGCTCGCCGATATAGGTTTGACGAGCCATGATAAGAACATCAGGATGCGGTGAAATATATATGACCCATTGTAATAATCTAAAATCTTTTATAAATTATATTATTCTGTTAAATAAATGAATTTAACATTGCGTTTGTTTTTATCAGAATTTACCAGGATTGTATACCAAGTGTACTATATACATATATAGATATATATACACACACACACACACATATATATATATTCAAGTGAATAAAGAACAAAGAAAAGATTGACAATGTTCAAAACATTACTTTAAAACAGTTGCTTGATATAAAATAGAGCTATGAACAATTATTATAAATTATAGTTTAGAACATGTAGATGATAATTTGTACATGTTCTAAGCTATAATTTATAATAATATATATATATATATATATATATATATATATATATATATATATAGAGCTCTCTTAGAGAGTTATCCTACCACTGTATGTACAGGATACTCCTTTGGATTCATCTATATCTAAGATGATAATTTGTACATGTTCTAAGCTATAATTTATAATAATATATATATATATATATTTTTTTTTTCATATTTGCTCTCTCTCTCTCTATAGATTATATATATATATATATATATATATATATATATATATATATGAGCTCTCTTAGAGAGTTATCCTACCACTGTATGTACAGGATACTCCTTTGGATTCTTCTATATCTACACCGCATGCTGATATATTTAGAATTTATACTAAAAACATGTTGTAATATCACTACAAAAGTAGCCATTTTGTTTCAACACTCTTTGGACATGGAGTTTTATTCCATTCATACTTACCCTATACTTGGATATATATACAGTTATTGTAAGACAAAATTGAAAAAAATTTGTTTTCGATGCATTTCATACAGGAGGACTTCATTGGACTGGGTTTGTTGCTGTTTTTATGATTACGCATGAAACGCTGGCAGTTTCAAATTTTTGAAAGAATTTTTTGAAATTATGTTTCTTTGTTTTTTTTTTGAGCAATGTTACACAAAAATTTTTTAGAATATTTGGGTAGATGTGCAGTTTTTAGCTTGTCACCGACCCAACCACATCTCTTTTACCCCAACCCGCTCACAATACGTTTGTCTGACATTTTCCCACTGTTCGTTTGCCTATCATTGCAAAGTGTAAAAATATAAATGCATATAGATTTATATACATATTTGTGTCTAATCAAAACATGTTTGTGTGTGTGCGTGTATATATATATATATATATATATACACACACACACATCTATACATATATATATATACACACACACATACATATATATATATACACACACACACACACATATATACATATATATATACACACACACACACATATATATATATATACACACACACACATATATACACACACACGCATATATATATATATACACACACACACATATATACACACACACGCACATGTATATATATATATACACACACACACACACACACACATTTTTTTTTAATAGTCGTGTCGCCCCAAGCAAGGCATTTTACTGCCACTGTGGTGCAGGGGGTTACACAGGAGGAAAGTTATGAGAAAGAGTGACAGGTTATAGGGGGTGTCAGTAAGAGGGTAAGAGAAGGATGAGAATACTGATGAGTGTGGAGTGGACAGAGAAAGGAACATGAGAGAGAGGATGCAGGTTAGTGAGACATGAGATGACTATTGACTTTACATTTAAATTCTTGGAGATTGTAGCTGTTGAGAAAGCAAGTAAACGAAAGTGAATTTCACAAGCGGGAAGTGCGAAAAAAGAAGCTGCTGGAGTAGAATTTGTGTTTACAATTTATTGGTTTTGCAGTAAAAGGGTGGGACCCATTGCTAATCTTGTGGCCTTAGTAAATTCATATATAGGGGGCACCAGTGAGCTAAGTTCATCTAAATCGAAGCTGTAAAAGTATTTGTATACACAAAACTACAGACACACATAATATCTGAGATAACAATATAATAATTTTATATATAATGTACAGTATTGAGTAAATTGTAAAACATAATGAAAAAAATTTACTTATGATGCACTTCACCCATTAGGACTTCATCTATTGCGTTTGTTGACGTTGTTTTAACTACAAGTGCACATGTAAAAGAGGCATTGGTAATTTACAAATTTCTTCAATAATTTTTTTTAATTGCACAAAAAAAAAACCCCAAAAAAACATAACATTTTTAAAAATTTTAAAACTACCAGCATCTTTCATGTGTAGTCATAACAGCGTCAACAAACCCAGTCTGATGAAGTCCTAACGTACGAAAAACATCATAAATAAACATTTAACATTTTGTCTTTCAATTAACTCAGTACTGTTCATGATATATAAAAATACATAGACATTTCCTACACACACACACACAGATATATATATGTGGGGGGGGGGTATGCTAATTCAAGTCGAGAGAAGGCCAGTATGTTATGTATCTGATGATCACTAAAGCGCACAAAACTGAGTTGTACCTAAAACACAGGATATGTATTTTCATTAATACGCACACACACGCACGCAAATATACATACATATATACATATACACACTATATATATATATATATATATATATATACAAACCTATACACACACAAACATGCATATATATATATACACGCACATGTATAAATATATAAAAACACATACTTACACACACACATATATATATATATATATATCAATCCTTATGCATTCATAGTTTTGCACTTCGCAATGAGAGGTAAATGGAGAGTAGGAAAATATGTCAGACAAAACGTGTCGTAAGTGGGTAAGGGTGAAGGAGAGGTGGTTGGGTCGATTACAAGCTAAAAACTGCACATCCACCCTTCCCATTGGGGGTGGGGAAGCAAGCTAACAGCCTACCACTGATCCTCGCAGTTAGCAGATTGGTATATAAGTGAGTGCTTATAACCACACGGATGCAGTATATAATACAAAATGTCAACACCTGGATGTTTTTACGAGCAAGAGTTGGTCAGTAAATGTCACAAAGTGTTTCTACAAAATGTTCTTAATAGACAGACCAATATCCTGATCAGTTAACATAACCAATGCCCATCAAAGAGAGATCAATTCAGTTTTTTTTTTCTTTCACAATTTTATGATTTGTTTTCATTATATATTTCAAAACTGAAAAAACAAAAACAAAAGAAAAACCATATATATATGTATATATATATATATGTATATATATATATCTGCGGATGACTATTTATGCTCTCACACCCTGATTGAGCACTCTGGAAGAATTGTAGACTTTGAAAAACAGTAGCTACTCTGGCATGTACGCATTGCTCATTCACTAAGGGATTAGAGCACTCTGATTATTGGGTGGGCATAATGACAATATACACGCTAAAAAGTTTGCCTTCTTCTACCAAACACCCATAGCCCAGAAGGAGAATAGCCAACTGATGCCAATTCGGTCGGGTTTCAATCCTGTGTTAGAAGCAATCAGAGTTTAACCATACTGATGAGCTGTGATACAGTGAAACAGATCTGTCTGCGGATGACTATATATATCTGGTGTAGATATAGAAGAATCTAAAGAAGTATCCTGTACATACAGTGGTAGGATAACTCTCTAGGAGAGCTCTAAATATATATGTATATAAATACATATAGAGCAAATATATATAAAAATTAAGATAGAAACGTTATTCCATGGTTAAGCAGAAGTATAGGCCTATAACGTAAGTTTGTCAACTGCTAGGTTGAGGGCAACCTGGCGGCTCCCTTTTCTTTCGCTGCTACCTTGTGGTAGGGGTGGGCATGACGGCTGTCTCTGGATTCCCCACTTACCCTTATCTCTCTCTTTGTTGCTAAGTGCTTAGCAGAGGGGGCGTCAAGTACCATTTTGAAAGTCTTTGAAATGACCTAGCTGAGGAATGAACCTACAACCTCCTGCACTGTAGGTGCGCACTCTACCATTGCACTACAGTCGGTATATATATATATATATTGTAATTTTGTTATTACAACGGTTTATAAAAGCATTATATCACTACACAAAAATTTTCAAGTTTCATACCACAACTGTTCCTCTTCAGGTGATATGTTAAAAATAAATTATTTTTAACATATCAGCTGAAGAAGAACAGTTTTGTTCTGAAACATGAAAATTTTTGTGTAGTGATATTATGCTTTTATAAAACATTCTAATAACAAAATAACAATATTAAGCTCTACTCTGTATTGAGCACTCTTTATATAAGTAAATGCTTGAACAGTAAGTTTTTAATCTACATGTTCTTTCACTTTCTTATAATATATATAATTAAAATTTTGGTTGTTCCTGAAACCTGAAATCGGCTGCAATATGTGTTTTTATATATATATATATATATATACACAGAGAAAGAAAGAGAGAGAGAGAGAGAGAGAGAGAGAGAGAGAGCGCTTTTAGTATTAGTGCAAAGGATTTTTATTTTTAACCAAGCAGGTTCATGCCAACTTCAAATTATTATGAACACACCATCATGATACCCTTACTCATCAAATCTGAGTTTTTTTGCTTAAAGTGACAAATCCTTTGTACTAAAACTATCAACACTCTCTCTCCACCCCAATATCAAGCACTTTATGATAAAAAAACTTGCTTGCCAAATTATCCTTTACTACAGTAAAGGTCCTAAAAAAAAAAAAAAAAAAAAAAAAAAAAGAGGCCGCTTCCTTGGCACCAAACACTATCATAACTCAACACATTCAAGTACATGCATGCACGCACGCACATGCACACACACACATCTCAGTCCTATAAAATAATGATGATATTGAAGATTTCTGAAAGCGTTTTCTACGTATATTTCTTTTTCATTGGGGGTCGCAGATTCTCTGGGGTCTTAAATAGAATCCTGTCATTAATCCAGTTTTTTTCCTGTTTTTTTCGACATTGCATAAGCAAAATGCAGAAATCTAGAAAGTTTTGTCATTAATCTTAGAATCGGACTTTAGGCAGGTGGGGATGAGGTGAAATAGGTAATTAAATAAATACCATGTGTGGAAATTAGTAAGTAATTATTTTTACTGCAGTTGGAAGTTGAAATTCTGTTAAAATTAACAGAACACACACACACGTGTTTTGTACTCTGAGGGAAAAAAATTTTTCCTTTTGTTTTTCACATTGTGTTTTTACAGATACATTCTCTCTCTCTCTCTCATATATATAGATATATATATATATATACACACAGTACTGTGCAAATGTATTAGAACAAGAACTATTTTATCATTTTTCAGACATCAAAATAAATTTTAAAATCACCCCTGTCCTAAAACTTTTGCACACTACCAGTAGTATGCAAAAGTATTAGGACAGGGGTGATTTTCCTAAAAACCTCACTGAAATTCAAATACAGGGTGAAAAGCCAAGTAAATTGCTAATAAATATTGATTATTTAAAACTAGGTGTAAAAGAAATGTATTAAAAAGAAGTTATATTTAATTTTTCCTATTTTCTAATAAACAAGTTATTTTGAAACTACTCTCTTGAACATCTATGGGAACAAATACAAGCTGCTTGGCAGGAGATACCATTCGATAACATTGAAGAAGCTTGTGATGTCAATGCCTGACAGAATGAAGGCTGTGATCAAAGCAAAAGGCTATTATATTAAATTTATTTTGTAACAAGTATTTTTTACTTGTTAAAGCATTTGTTGAGTAAATCAAATAAAATTACTTTAATTAAATTGTTTATTTTCTGTCAATATGCCTCATAAAATAGTTCTCGTCCTAATACTTTTGCACAGTACTATATATATATATATTTATAAATGTAAGTATGTATGTATGTATGTGTGTGTCTGGGTTCTGATAATATTCATAAGTAGTTTGGGATGTAATTATTTTGATATTGTTAAGATTGGATAAATTGTTTTGTGTAGTAGATGTTAATGAGTTAGGTAGTTTTATGTCTGCTTTTTAGCTAAATTGTTTTCATTATTATTGTTGATAATAATGTTATCTTTTGTGCATGCTTTTCATTTAGCAATGTGGATAAGATAACGATATTGGAGATTTTTTAAAAGTGTTTTACGATTTACATTTCTACTTCAGGTAAGTACTTGGGGGCTGCAGATTCTTTGGGCACTTAAATAGAATTCTATAATTAGTCTAGATTTTATCCTGTTATAGTGGCAAGAATAAAAATTAATATCCTCATTTTTTCATCAACAATACTAAGAAAAAGGCATGCAAAATAAAAAGAAGAAGGGCAAGCAACAATAAAAATCGTAGTAAACTAGACAAAAACAAGTCATATTACCTACTAGCTTCTTACTATCTACTATCCAAAATAATTTATTCAATTTTAACAATATCAAAAGTTATAACCAAATCTAAAACTGTTATGGATAGGATCAGAAAAAAAATGTTCACAACAAATATAATTATAAAAGAGGTATATATAAAATAAACTGTCACAACTGCTCTTCACAATACATTGAGGAAACTTGCAGAAACTAAAAAAAAATAAATAAATAAATAAACACAAAAAGGATCTTCACCAACAAATTCAGAATTTCTGATCTTCAATAACGAATTCCTTAGGGCAGTTTGCAAACAGTCATAATGTCCTCGCAAAACTTTGAAGTCGGCATGAATCTGCTCAGTTAAAGAGATAAACAATTTGTACTTATCAACACTATCTCCACCCTGATATCGAGCACTTTACGATGAAGTACTGGCTTGCCGAAATACATTTTATCAGTAAAACTACTGGAGAAGAAAAAACAAAAAAAACAAAAAAAAACACTAAACATTATCACAATTAAATACTGAGATATATATATATATATATATATAGTAATATTTGTTTTATAAGCCTATAATAACAGTTTACTGCAACACGAAAGCTGTTGTATTTCTGTACTAGGTACTAATAAGGTAGTACCTAAACAGAACAGCTCTCAAGCTGAAGTAGACTATGTTTTTATTATAACTTATAATAAAAATATTACCATATAAAATAATCGGTGGACCTGAAGCACACTGCCACCACCTTTAAATTTGTTGTTTTTCATTTTTTTTTTTCAGCAGTCTTATCGATTATTACAAAGTTTCCGATTATCAAAATAAATTAGAAAAAATTTAAACATTTCAACAATTTTAGAAGGGGTGCTCACTTTCTCATACAATGTTATAGTAAATCGATCCTCCATTTTGAAACCACTTGTGTTGGGGTCGCTTTGTTTTGTTTTTGTTTTTTTTTGGGATGAGTTGTTGCTCTTGTTTTTGTCTTTTGCAAGTTTTCTTTAGTTCTTATGATGGCATCTTCCTCAGAAACTCCAAGAATGGCTTTATTCAAAAGTTTCATAAAGGATTCAGTTGTTTGAATATGTGCAAGCAAAAAAGTTAATTGCACAGGATCAATTTACTATAAGGTTGTATGAAAAACTGGGCCCCCACCACAAAAAAAATTGATTAAATGCTGAAATTTTTACAATTTTTTTTTTGTCAATTGTAAAGTTTAGAGTTTAATCGATAAGATTGCACTGAAAAAAAGTTTTTAAAAAATTGATAATCAACCAATTTACAGGTGGTAGTAATGTCGTACTGGCAAGTGGTTCTAAAATAGAGGATCGATTTACTATAACGTTGTATGAGAAATTGAGCCCCCACTAAAATTATGTAAATATTGAATTTTTCCTAAAATTTTTTTGTCATTCAGAAAGTTTAGGGTGTAATCAATAAGACTGCACTGAAAAAAGTAAAAAAAGAACAAAAAAAAAAACCAACAAATTTAAAGGTGGTGGTAGTCTCTTTCAGGTCCGCCTAATAATCTACTAAGTATCAAGTATATCACTACAAACAGTGGACTGCTAACGCATTAATTTGTACTACTAACATTATATATATATATATATATATATATATATATTATATATATATATATCTATTTATATAAAATAAAATATAGTCTTAAGGTATGTATTTATGGGTTATCAGGGGTAAAATATATGTAAATATAAAAAATATAAAACACAATGACCTGATGATTATGTGATATAAAATTAACCACCTGCAGATGATACGCCATACTAAAAAGCAATTAACAACCTGCAAATCCATCACACAAAAAGAATCTTTCATATACAAATTACACAAAGCTTTATATAAATAAGACAAAACAAATCCAGAAATAGCAGTAGAGGAAAAGTAAAGTGTGAAGATTGAATACATCACAATGTCTTTCTTAATCATTTGAAGGTGACATAACTCTTCTCAGCTAAGTGACAAACTGCTTATTAATTCTATCTACGCTCTGTCTTTATTCCAATATCGAGCACTCCATGAGAAAACATCTGCTTGCCAAAAATGCCTTTCTACCAGTAAACTACGGAAAAAAAAAAAAAGAAACAAAAACAGAAAAAAAAAAAAACAAATACCAAAAATATATTAATTGTTTGGGAATTGCATAATCTCTAATATATATATATATATATATATATATATATATATATATGCATAATCTCATATATATATATATATTGCG